>CAIGQV010019532.1:5343770-5381242 GCA_903798115.1 Danio jaintianensis
ATAAATAAATAAATAAATAAATAAATAAATAAATAAATAAATAAATAGATATATAGATAGATAGATAGATAGATAGATAGATAGATAGATAGATAGATAGATAGATAGATAGATAGTTTCATGTTTCCATACTTTTTTAAAATGTTGATTATTATGGCAAAAAAAAGCAAGTGAATGTAATGCATAGGGCTCTATTGATCGCCTTTAACATTATAGTAATGTGCAAGTAATAGTTTACAACATTAGGTGAGAGATTTTTATATTCTTGAGAAAATTGTAATTTAATTGAATTTATTTAGTGACGAGGAGATCATTTGTTCAGTAAACTACTGTTTAATAAAAAAGAAAAAAAGGAAGAAATCTTATATTTAGTTCAGCCCCATACACTTTTGGGGTAAAATGCAGGGTTCCACACAGTTTATTCATGTTGTCCCAACACAAATTGATTAAGCTAACTTAACAAATCTAAGTGGATTGAACATAAAAAAAATTAAGCTTTCCCCCCAAAAACTCAAGAATTGTGTTTTTTCAGCTCATTTTAAATAGTTTGAACAAGCAGCAAAATAATTACTCTCTTACCGAAGATGTACCAAACCATCATATTTTATGTATTTTTACACTCAATAATAGACAGACAGATGATTTGATAGACAGGCAGATAGATGGCATGTGTGTTGAATTTGAGGAGGTTTAAGTGACATTGCTTTGTATTACAGTGGTGGTGCTTTGGGGTGGAGAGACGGAGCCTCACAGTCGAGCTCAGGAGGAGTCCTGGAAGAAAACTCTGGCTTTTCTGGAGGAACATCTTTATGACAACAGCAGAGAAGTTACAAGAATGTGACCTTCATGTGAATATATATATATATGTATGACTCATTGTTGAATTGCGAGTACAATTCAAGCATTTCCCATTCATTTTACTTAAACTGGAATTATATAACAAATGTAAAAGGTAATCCAAATGTAAAAAATAATGCAAATTGTTTAAAAATGTGATGGGAGCATTTGATTATGTTACTAATTGTTGTTTGTTGTTTATCCCTTGTGTATTGTTCAAATTGACTACTCATTCGTTATGTTAAGGGGCTGTTTTTGCCCCATTGACTTCCATTATAATGACATTTTTTTATTGCAAAGCCATGACACCAAATAATCATGCATACTTGATTATTGGGGGTTTTCCCTGTTGGGAAGAGGTCAAAATTGTAAATTTTACCATTGATCTAGCCTGTAAAAAAAGTTTCTGGCTTTTATATGGAGTTCTATGGAATTAAACAGCAGATTATAGTGTGCGTGCAGAAATACACTTATGTTTACTATGCACTGCGAGCTGAGTTGCTTATTTTTTTTTTCTTAAACATATCAAGGTAAATGGGCAAAGGTCACACACACACATGCACACACACACACACGCACGCACGCACGCACACGCACACGCACGCACACGCACACACATATAAAAGCCAGTAACTAAGTTTTTTTTTTTGTCCCGATCAGGTTTTTTTGCCCTTGAGTCCGAGTCGTTTGATTTTGAGTATCTACTGAAACCCGATCCGATACTTCTATAATACATAAAAAAAGAATAAAGAAGAGTGAAGAAACCGATTCAGGATGTTCCTTATTTTTTATTTACATTCACCTTATTTTAACATTCAACAACTCTGTTAACAAACAGAGCACTTCTGTGAGGTATCTTGAACAATAAAGTAATAAATAACATCAATTCTTCACTTTTGGTCTTTAGTGCAACAGTAAATATAAGAAAATCTAATATGAAAACAAATAGCACCTCAACTTAAAATACCCGGCAGGCAATCCCAAATTTACATATCTCACAGTTTGCTATAGCAATGTTGTCGTCATCAACTTTATAATACCTCCAGACCGCAGACATACTCGTGCTTTCCGCTTCAAGCCGCTTCCTTGTTCTACTTTGCCGGCATTTAACCAATAGCGTCTCTGCAACAAAGTGATGTCATGCCGCACGCGTTTCTGTTTCTGTGTGAAGTCAAGAAAGAGGTCTAACTCTGTGCCACCGCATAACTATTGATGTGTTAAAAAATAATGATAATATATTTATATACATATATATATATACGAGTGCTGATCGGGAGGTAACGTCCGATTCCGATCGGGTCTGAAACTGCGTGATCGGGCCCGATTTCTGATCACGTGATCGGATCTGGACATCCCTAGTAACCGATGATCAACAGTAAAAACAAATTTGTTAAATTTTACCTCTTCTCAACTACGGAAACCAGCAACAATAAAGAATGCATGATTAATTGGTGTCGTGGCTTTGCAATAAAAAATGTCATTATAATGGAAGTCAATGAGGCAAAAACAGCCACCAACATAACGAAAGGGGAGTACATTTGCCCAGAGTGTATTGAGTTTTTGAAGAATTCCAAAGCATTTTCCCAAAATATGTGTCACAATAAGATTTGTCACCAAAAATCATTCCAATTGCTGAAACACAGAGAAAGTTGTGGCCAAATTAAGACTCAAAGTCAGCCCAGAGTGGATGAAAACATCCCCAACAGCACACAAGGGTTAAACCACTAACAGAGTTGACGTTTTCCACCATTTTGTGCTTTAGCTCAAGATGCTAACCTCAAACCAGATACCACATGGCATGTCTAAAACATAATTTTATGTATTTTCATCATATTATTGTTTTTTTTTTCAGTAAATGTGAAATTCACTAAGATATCACACTAACAGAGTTGACCTATAATTAATCTACAGCTGGTGTGTACTCCTAAACCGCCAACCTGATTTCACCAAGTAGGACATGCTCCTACATCTATGTTGATCCTAGAACAACATTTCAATCAGCCAATCAGAATTAAGGGATCCGTTTACAGTTTATGTTAAGTTTAGGCTTACGGTTAGGTTTGCACTTCTACATGATTGTTATCCAACTATTATTCCCCTCTGATTTTGGGAATAATTTACAGTTATGGTTGGGTTTAGGGGTAGGGAATAGGTATGGATTACCTTTTCGAACAAAAATGATGTTCCAGGATCAACATAGATGTTTATCCATGATCACATAGTACATGGCAAAATCATGACGTGCACTCCTAAACAGTGTGCACAAATTATTGAGAGAAGAATAAATGACATGCCTTGATGCCTTCCAGAATTTCACGCCTGAGGAAGTGACATCACTTAAAGCAAGTCACATATTTTTATATCAGTGCTTTACAGATTGTTATGCCTTTTTATAACCCATGTAAAAGAGTTGACAAGAATGTATGGACAGACACGAAATCAATTTTTCTTTATGACTGAAATGACAAGCATTCAACATCCATAGAAAAGAAAATAAGACACTAATCATGCCATGTTGAACCAAAACATCCTATCTTTTTGTTCTATTCCATTCTTTTTGTAGACAACATGTTGAGAACTATGTGTATATTATTTACAGTACTGAAATGAAGTAATGGTTTTGGACTTATTTACAGCAGCTGAACAAGTTCTGTGTGATGCTGGAATTAAAAATTACTAGCCAACACTTCCGTCGCTGTTAGTTGTGTCTTTTTTATTTCAAACTCCTGAAGTTAATAATGCTTTTGTCATTGAACATTCCAGTAATTAAAGAGACGCTGCTCAGAAAAACATTGAGTAATTTAGTGGTTCTCTGGCCTTTCAATCTCACTGACGCCGTGAAGCCGAGGGTCTGTAAAGCAGCCAGAAAGTGTGCCGTCATCACAAGCCCCTTGATCACAATATCAAGGAAATCAATGAAATGTTTATGTGTTTTTATTTATTTCATTTTTGTCTAACTTCAATTGATAAGTTCTGTGTTTACTTCTTTTGATAGCCCAAAAACTGTCACCATCTCCCACAGCGGCGCGGATCAAAGCCCGAAGTGTGAAGCTGCTGCCAGAATCAGAAAGGCCTGCCAGAACATCTGACACCAGTAAATCTGCATCCACAGCATTAGCAGATTCACTACATGACGTTATTGATGTCGACGCCAGACACTGATGATAACATTTGTCTCATTTGTCCGTGTGCAGAATGAAAGTGATATCAGGAGTGACACGGCTGCTAATCACAGCTGGTTATTTCCTGGGGGAAAAAAAAAAAGTTGAGTTTCTAAAAAGGAAAATAAGCTCATAACATTCGAACACAATGAAAAAAAACTGTTGTTGTTGTTGTTTTGGAGCAGGTTGGGACCACATTGCATCAGATTTTATTGCATCACATATTTTAAGTGTTAAAATAACGCAGAATTACACATAATATTGTTTACAATATTACAATTTCAATACTTTAGTCTCATAAAATAGAAATATATATTTTTTCTGTCAATATTTTTTTCTTTTTTTTACCATTTAACCTATTTTGATTATTCATTCATTCATTTCCTTTTTCGGCTTAGTCCCTTTATTTAATCTGGGGTGGCCACAGCGGAATGAACCGCCAACTTATCCAGCATATCTTTTACGTAGCGGATGCCCTTCCAGCTGCAACCCATCACAGGGAACTATTTTGATTATATAAAGGCTGCGCATCGATGGATTTGCTCTTCAGTGTTTGGACTCTCAGCAGTGAAAATTTAAACCCCACTGAACTGAACTGAACTTAAACTCTAAAAACTGAACGGACACCATTCCAATTCATTATAATCTTCTATGTGAAGCTGCTTTGACACAATCTACATTGTAAAAGCGCTATAGAAATAAAGATGAATTGAATTGAATTGAATATAAAGTATAATATTTTAAAAATGTTTCAATAATTAATATGATATATATTTAAATAATTACATGAAGCAGAAGAAAAAACATAAAGATTAATCATGTAATTATGAATAATAATGAAAACATTACAATTTATCATCAATTATTAATTTATTATAATACATTCATAACATTTGTAACAATCATTGTAATAAATGATATTTTTTTTACTGAGAAGCTAGTTATTTTATAATATCAACTATTTAAATTTTATGACGTTAATATTATAATTAAATAAATAAGTTAATATCAACATTTTGCATTTTATTTAAAATATTTATGCATATTTTATAGATAAACAAATGATTTTAGATTGATTTTACTAAGAAGTTACATTTATAATTGATTTAAAATTTTTAAATATTTAAAATTGAGAATTTTAAAATAATATTTCATACATTTTATAAAAATTATGTGGATATTTTGATCATACTGTATAAACAACGTATAATAAATAAATGCATATTTTGTATTCAGTTTATTAAGAGGTTATATTCTATTATGTCAATTCTAACATTTCAGTTGAATACTTTTATAAAAAGTAATAAAATGATATATATTGGCGTCACGGTGGTGCAGTGGGTAGCACCTCGCCTCACAGCAGGAAGGTCACTGGTTCGAGCCTCGACTGGGTCAGTTGACATTTCTGTGTGGAGTTTGCATGTTCTCCCCGTGATTGCGTGGGTTTCCTCAGGGTGCTCCGGTTTCCCCCACAGCCCAAAGACATGCGGTACAGATGAATTGGGTAAGCTAAATTGTCCGTAGTGTATGTGTGTGAATAAGTGTGTATGGTTGTTTCTCAGTGATGGGTTGCAGCTGAAAGGGCATCCGCTGCGTAAAACGTGCTGGATAAGTTGGCGGTTCATTCCGCTGTGGCGACCCCAGATTAATAAAGGGACTAAGCTGAAAAGAAAATGAATGAATGAGTAAAAAGTAGACCTTTCAAAAGTACTCAAGAGTAGTGAGTATTACGCTGTAAAAAGCTAAAGTGTAAACGTAACGTTCTGTAATGCATTTAGTTATTGCCCAGCAGGCACACAATGTCATAAGACGTTAATATTAGGTTACATTTAGATTGTGATGTTAGGTGACCAAAATTCAATGTCTAACCAGCGTCTAAGGACAGTGTTATTTTAATGTCCAATAACGACGTCAAATGACGTTGATATTTGGTTGATTTTAGGTTGTGTTAGAAAGTAACCAAAATCCAACGTTGAGCCAACATCTTAAACCAACATCATATTAACATCAAATACTGACGTTTATTCGTCAGGTATGGCAACCAAAATCCAACATCTGATAGACGTCATAGTGGTAACATCCACACAACGTCAAGCTGGAACATCATTAGACATTGATATTTGGTTGATTTTAGGTTGGATGTTGGACATTGACGTTGGCCTGACATTGAGTTCTGACGTCAACCCGATTTTCATTTCCAACGTCAATGTCATGTTGACATCCTGTGCCTGCTGGGTGTTTAAGGCCATTTTGGTCATCATACAGTAAACATCTGTCGTCTTCTCATCACTGACATGCATGTAAACATTCTCTGGGTCAATGCGTGTAAAGACATCTTCTTGGACACTTTTAATGCTTCCAAGCAGTTTGCTGCAATTATAAATCACTCATGTCTTGGGGTAGTTCATTATGATGCAATTTACCTCTTTTCTTCTGTGTATGATTTGATTGGACAGGAATCACAGGACTGATTTTTCTAATCCCCATAGACAAGAAAAAATAAAGTAGTGACTGCAGGTTGAATTAAAGTAGTGGAGTAAAAGTACTGATACTGCACTAAAAATGTACTCAAGGGAAAGTAAAAGTACACATTTTTAAAACAACTTAGTAAATTACAATTCCTGAAAAAAACTACTCAATTACAGTAGTTTGAGTATTTGTAGTTTGTTACTTTACACTACTGATCAGCAGTCTGTGTGGGAATGGGAAGATCATTCCACCAGCGAGGAACATTGAATGAAAAGGTTTTGGAAAGTGACTTAGACCCTCTCTGTGTGATGGTACCACAAGGTGGCGCTTAATATATCTTAATATATTTTATTTTAATATAAAAAAAAATTGTGGAATGATAATAGCAAATCAGACAGTAATTAGAATTCCAGGTTTCTGTCTTTACAGAGCCGTGTCAAAAGTTTTGAGTCACTATTTTTCTTTAATACAAGATCAGACATATCCTGCAGTCTTCATTCTCTCATCTGTTGTGATTTGCTATTGAAGCGTGAGCTGGTAATCAAAAGTGCTTTTGCATTTAACAAGATGAGATAATCATGTCTCAAAAATGTTTAGAAGCTAAACTTGAATAACTGACTGACTTCAAGACAACAAACAACCAACAAAGTGGCGTTTACAAGACATGATTTGCATTTTATTGTATTCTGAGTCAACGTTATCTCAAAATGTTTACTCTTTAATATTTTAATCTTTAATGTTTTTATGTTAAATGTTTAAAGTTTGTAAAGTTTAATGTTATAATAGGTTTACAACTTAATTTTTTTTAGTATGTTCTCATGTGGGCGGCATGGTGGCGCAGTGGGTAGCGCTGTCACCTCACAGCAAGAAGTTCGCTGGTTCGAGCCTCAGCTGGGTCAGTTGACATTTCTGTGTGGAGTTTGCATGTTCTTTGCATGGGTTTCCTCCGGGTGCTCCAGTTTCCCCCACAAGTCCAAAGACATGCGATATAGGTAATTGAATAAACTAAATTGTCCTTTGTGTATGTGTGTGAATGAGTGTGTATGGGTGTTTCCCAGTGATGGGTTGCAGCTGGAAGGGCATCCCCTGCGTAAAACGTATGCTGGATAAGTTGCCGGTTCATTCCGCTGTGGCGACCCCTGATTAATAAAGGGACTAAGCCGAAAAGAAAATAAATGAATGAATGAATGTTTTTGTCACACCCGTCTCCCAATGTGTATTGAACCAAGCTCATCACTGACTACGTTTACATGGACATCAGTAATCGAATTATTTGCCTTAATCTAAATAAGACAATAATGTGATTAAGGTGTTTACATGAGCTGCTTTTTGAATGTTCCTTTCATGATCCCGTTTTACATGTTACAGCACATAATTTGATCAATGTGATTGCGTCACTGTGCTCCACGTTTCCTCCAGAGTTTCATGTAATTTCGGGTGTTTCGTTTTAAATTTGTGGACTTTAACTGCAGTTTGGCACTTTCACTTTCATTCAGGAACATTTCATGCATGCCCCCCCCGTGACAAACGAGATATTGGATGCGAGTTTGAACTGCTGGAAGATTGTTGTTTCAATGGAAGTTGATACCGCACGCCCCATGGGAAAAAAAAACTCCGCATTTTGCTGTGTGTGTCTGTGGTCCTTTACTGACTCGATAGGTGCTGAGAATAGTGTCAAACAGCCGTGTGTATGAAATATCCTGTCGTAAAATACGGCGAAATGTCCTACATGATGGTGATAGTTTAATTGCGGTGTTTACATCTCTGTACTGCACTTTAATAATGCCACTAAAATCAGCATACTCCACATCTTAATTGCATTTCTGTTTAGTTCGATTATGACTTTAGTTGGATTAGGGTAATCAAAAATCACTATTTATGTGGTAGACTCTTAATCAGAGTATTGTCTTAATCGCATTAAAATCGGATTATTGGTGTCCATGTAAACATACTCATTGTCCTTACAAGCACCCAAATTCATGTACAAAACCTACTGATTCACGACCTCAGGAGCTGATTGAGACACAACATGTCATTGACCTTTGGGTGACTTTCACACAAGATGCTTTCTGTTTGATCATTGCTCTGCCTTCAAATACGACTGGACATTTGAGAGCTTGTTATTTTGATCATATGTCACCACAGCTTTTGCTAACACATATTTTTACTGGCATTCGTGTATTCAAGGGGGAGCTTAAAGCCTGATTTATACTTTTGCGTTGAGTGATAGTGTACCCCACAGTGCATACCTTAAATGTTGCCAATGCTGTTGTAAGCATTTGTACTCCTGCATTCTGTCTGTGCTGCTCTTGCAATAACACTCCTAAACACTAGTAGGCAGTGTGTTTATATGTTCCTGTGTCAAGTTTTGTCAACATAGGCTCATTCTGAAAACGTAGCCCTATATACGTTTCTGGAGATCGCGAATTATGTAGCCAGAAGTACATATGGGTCAATCGGTGCTTTTGAAAACACTATTGGTTGGGTTTAGGGAAGGAGGAGGGTGGGTCAGTCGATCAGTCATTCAGTCAGTCAGTCGACAGCGGCCTCTGGTGGATTTACGTGAGAACAGCAGAGGCGTATGGCACTCGCGAGAGAAATTTGAGATCTGAAAAGCGTACACAGCGGCCTCTGGTGGATTTTCGAAAACAAAAACTGCAAAAAAATTTAGCTCCTTGGACGTATTTCGCGATCTCCAGAAATGTATATAGCAGTACATGGGTTGAGTTTTGTACACTGGAAATTCTACTGTTGAAGTAGCTCAAATTCTCACTCATTCAAGGAAGAAAAATTCATGAACCAACCACAGCCAATACAACAGTCTGAATACTCTTAAAGAGATAGTTCACCCAAAATTGAAACTTCTGTCATTATTTACTCACCCTTCACTTGTTCAAATCCTATTTGAGTTTCGTCTTCTATTGAACACAAAAAAAGATATTTTGAAAAATGCTGCTTGCTGCGACCCACTTCCATAGTATTTTTTTCCTACTATGGATGTTGATGGATTCCAGCAACCAGCATTCTTCAAAATATCTTCTTTTGTGTTTAACAGAAAAAAAGTCATGAAGGTTTAAAATCAAATGTGGGAGAGTAAATGGTGAGGTAAGTTTAATTTTTGGGTGAACTAATCATTCATTCATTCATTTTCTTTTTGGCTTAGTCCCTTTATTAATCTGGGGTCGCCACAGCGGAATGAACCGGCAACTTCATTCATTCATTCATTTTCTTTTCGGCTTAGTCCCTTTATTAATCTGGGGTTGCCACAGCGGGATGAACCGCCAACTTATCCAGCATATGTTTTACGCAGCGGATGCCCTTCCAGCTGCAACCCATCACTGGGAAACATTCATACACACTCATTCACACACATACACTACGGACAATTTTAGCTTACCCAATTTACCTATACCGCATGTCTTTGGACTTGTGGGGGAAACCGGAGCACCCGGAGGAAACCCACGCGAACACGGGGAGAACATGCAAACTCCACACAGAAATGCCAACTGACCCAGCCGAGGCTCGAACCAGCGACCTTCTTGCTGTGAGGCAAACGTGCTACCCACTGCGCCACCGCGTCGCCCAACCGGCAACTTATCCAGCATATGTTTATGCAGCGGATGCCCTTCCAGCTGCAACCCATCATTGGGAAACAACCATACACACTTATTCACACACATACACTACGGACAATTTAGCTTACCCAATTCACCTATAGCGCATGTCTTTGGACTTGTGGGGGAAACCGGAGCACGCAAACACGGGGAGAACATGCAAACTCCACACAGAAATGCCAACTGACCTATAGCCGAGGCTCGAACCAATGACCTTCTTGCTGTGAGGCGACAGCGCTACCCACTGCGCCACCCCTGAACTAATCATGTAAACAATAAATAATTATTCACAGATATCTGAAGAGCCCAAAATAATAATAACATGCATGTTAATTATCGCAATATTCTTTATTAATGAACATTGGCTCTTCTATTCTACATTAAAAAATTATGTTTGCGGTTTGTTCAAACTACTTATTTAAAAGGAGCTTATTTTAAACGTAATTCCTTCATGTTGTCCCAACACAAAACAATTGTGTGGAACCCAGCATTTTTTACAGCGTATGCTAGACTTACTGTGAGTTATAATAATATTAACATATAGTTCTTCTTTTGCTACTTTACTTTAGCCCTAATTTGTAAGTCTCTCCCAAATGAATAAATAGAGAAATGCGTAGCTACATCTAATATGACCAAGCAGGGCATTTATTATGTTTCAAGCATGAGCTTTCGCGGCAGTGATTTTGATTGATACATTTGCATTTAGGCTGGTCTGCGAACGTCTCCAGATGCCAGAAAGAGCCTCAAGGGGCAGAGAGATGTGTTGGCTTTGGTTGGTATGTGCTTGCTAACCACAGCTGTCGACTCGGAGATCATAAAAATCTGCCTTCGGTGAGTTGAAAATGTATTTCTGTGATTTGTGGCCCAGATGCGTCATGTTTATCAGTTTCAGCCACTGGGGCAATCATTTAGAGCAATAAAGAAGGTGATGTTTGAGAGATTCTAGTCCTGAATGTGCTTTAAAATGGATTTTACCCCTAACGAAATGAGTGGTGCTTTTGATAGATAGGTTTAAAATTTTATGGTATTTCTACAAATTCATCTGTAAGCTAAAATGTAAAAAAAAACACCCACACAAACATGTCAGATCAGAACCACAGTTTTATCTGCTGTTTATTTTTGACCCGGATTAATAATCATGATTTTGATTGAGGGAACTATTCAAATGTCTTTCAGAGGAGTTTGCGTTGTGTTTGTAAATGACATGGAATGGAGAAAGTTTGAAAAGACACCAGCTAGTTTTTTTTTTATTTGGCGTGAACTGACTTTTAGACATTTTAACCCCTGTGAAAAGATTATGAGAAATTCTTTGTCTACTTTTACAGAGGCATGAAAAAAAAGTGGAACAAAAATCCATTCATTTCCCTTCAACTGGAATGAAATATACCAAAAAATTATATTATTTACAGTAAACTAAATGAATTATTAATGGAAAATATTTAAATATGATGCATGGTGCATTTCGGTTACTATTTGTAGTTTAAGTTATTGTTAAATTTCTTACACTGAAGAGTTAACAATAACAGAGTTGACATTTTAAACATTTTATGTTTTAGCCCAAGATGCTAACCTGCAACCAGATGCCACATGACATGTCTAAAACAAAATTATTTAGAGCTAAAGGGCTCCTATCATGCAAAATCAACTTTTGGAAGCTGTATGGACATAAATGTGTGTAGTAATAGTGTGTACACTGTCATATTGGAGTGGTATAAACACATCAAATCCTTTTTTTTAAATTCTAACATTAAATCAGGATCCAAATCCGAGCAATTTTGAGGCCAACCAAACCGTGACCCCACCCCCGATATTGATTGACAGGCTCGTATACATGTCTCAGTACATGTGTACAGTGTTCATTTGTCCATCTTAAAACTCAACATTCATAATGCCTCTTAGTCGCTGACATCTTCAACAGGCAAAAACTCTAATGGCAGACAGCTGCTTCTCACTCAGGGCTGTCTATGCTAATAAAGGAGAGATCGTCAGTAATGGGCGGGGCTTTCCCCCTGTGATTACTGTTGCCACACAACTGTGTTAAAACCCCTTGTAAAAGTGATTCTTGCATAAAAAGTCCCCTTTAAGGAAGGTCTTCACGAGTTATTTATTTAGAATGAATCATTTAAAGACAATACCGTTGCAATACGGTCAACAAAGTTGGCTTGCTACTCGCCCGTTCCAAATAAAACAAACGGATCACCAGATAGAATAAAGGAAACGGAAGTTATTGCTCGTGGACCCCCAATAGCCAATAAACAATAAAAGTTAATGCTCCTACAAGCATATTTGATTTATATAAGATAACAAATATACTTCATAAAACCAACCCAGGCTCATTCTGATTACGTACATTTCTGGAGAGAGCAAAATATGTCCCAGGAGCTACATTTTTTTGCTGTTTTTGTTTTCGCAAAGGCCACTGTCGACTGACTGACTGACCAACCAACCAACCAATCCCTTCCCCAACATTCCCCCTTCCCTAAACCCAACCAATAGTATTTTAAAAAGCAACAACTGACCCATCCACCCACTTCCCTAAACCCAACCGCAGTGTTTTAAAAAGCAATCCAGAAAAAGAAAAGCCCCCTGATTTTTACCGCATTTTCAGATTTTACCACATTCTCACCATGTTATTTACTAGTTTATTTTATTTTTTTGGCTTCTGCCTTTGTCTTACCTGCTTTCTGGAACCGTTCTTCGTGGGACTCGAACCCTGTCATCGTGGTCAACTTCTCTCTGTGTCTCAAGTCCGCCAACATACACGTCAAGCTACCGGACAAACTGGTAACACCGGGAAACCCGTCCACATGCAGGTAAGCGGTCAGCTGGTAAGGGTGAAAAGGAACGGCGTCATACCGCCCCGTTTATTTTATTTTATTTAGTGACTAATTTGTGAAGTTTAATTATAAACTAATTTCGAGAGGATCACGTGCTTATAATTGACCATGGCTGGTCCTGTATTAGCTAACACATGATGCACCAATCAGATGAATCCTAACACACTATAAATAACCAGTTTCTCACCTTAGTTATCTTCGTCTTGAAGAATCCCCCCTTCCACCCCTACTCCTCCTCCCTGTTCATAGATAGGGCGGCACGGCGGCTCAGTGGTTAGCACTGTCACCTCACAGCAAGAAGGTCACCGGTTCAAGACCTTTCTGGGCCAGTCGACGTTTCTGTGCGGAGTTTACATGTTCTCCCTGTGCTCGCGTGGGTTTCCCCCGGGTTCCTCAGTTTCCTCCCACAGTCACACGCAACTTAAATGAATTGACTAAACCAAATTGGCACCATAGATAAGCTCAAGCTCCTACCAACGCCTTTCAATCAGCAGTTTATCTCTCCATAGCAATCCCTATAATCTGTCATAGACCCTAACTAAACCTGGGGAGTTCTCGAGACCTGAGCTCAAACTCCCCTCTTGCTTTTCAAACGGGAGGGAGCCCCGGGCTCGAAGATCTTCTGAGCTCAGGGCTCTCTCCCGGGACAGCATGCTAAACACGCTTTATTATCAGCCATTAGCTAAGTGTGAACTCTTGAAGTATGAATTTGTACGATTTTATTGTAAAACTTAGTACAATTTGCTCATCGCCAAATGATGGTTGGGTTTAGGGGTGGGGTGTGGTGCTACGCCTCCTTTTAAAAGTTTTACATTTTCATATGACTGAACTCATATGAATTTGTACGAACTAGCCACTAAACTGACAAAATGTAAAATAATTATGTTCCCTCGTGAGATCAGGCTGAAGCAACCCAAACCTCAATATTTTCTCTCAGGTAACATTTGTTTTTCTCATTGATTCTTCAGCCTGTTTATCACTCCATATAACATCCTCCCAAACATTAATGTCATTCTTCCAAAAAATGCATTCTTATTATTATCCACACCTAATAAAGCATCATCCTAACAAAGCATTTGATTTCGTAGCTGGTGCTTCTTCAGAGATGTGTGTCCTGTAATGAAACTACTCTTTTCTCTACATGACGAGCATAAATCAGCTCTCAATGCAACATAATCCTTTTTTTCTCCCTCACAGCCTTGGGGCTTTTCTTCTTCTACTACATCTTCTTCTTGTTTCTCTCTCTTTCACTCAGGTGTGTCTTTACAAGCTTCAGCTTTCAGTTATTACTGCAATCCAGGAGCAGAAGAAAGCCCCTCAGCACTCTGTAAGTCTGCAGTTATTCAGCTGTGAGCATTAAAAATAATACAATCACATGGAAACTGTAAGTCTGCATTTTCCCCTGTAGATTGTTGGACGGTGATGGAGCTTTGAATTCTTCGGTCGACACTTCAACCGCATTTGTCTTCAGATCTGCAGAGGTACGTGTGGAAAAGATTTGTCATACTGATTTTATGATTAGTTTGTTGTGGGCTTACAGAAGTGTTTTGTGCCAAATGGATAAACGTGTTTGGAGTAATTTTACAAAAATGATTTGTGGTTTATGCAATCAGATAAATGTGGCACTTTAATTTTCGATGTCTGTGTGTTTGTGTGGGTTTAGGGGTGGATAATGGTTTAGTTTTATGTTATCAACTTTTATGTTTATTATTTCTTCTATAGCATTGTAATTCAGTAACTTATTTGAGGTTAACTCGTTTTTTTCATGTTGTAGTAATTTTAATCTGTCAATTAACCAATAAACCAATATTTAGTGTGGTTTATTGAATATTATCTCATGCATTATGCATTTTTAAATTAAAATATCTGAATATTAATTGCATTAAAATGTATACTTTAGTAGGCAGCACAGTGGCTCAGTGGTTAGCACTGTCGCCTCACAGCTAGAAGGTTGCTGGTTCAAGTCCCAGTTGGGCCAGTTGGCATTTCTGTGTGGAGTTTGCATGTTCTCCCCGTGTTGGTGTGGGTTTCCTCCGGGTGCTCCGGTTTCCCCCACAATCTAAAGACATGCAGTACAGGTGAATTGGGTAAACTAAATTGACCGTAGTGTATGAGTGTGTGTGTAAATGAGTGTGTATTGGTGTTTCCGAGTACTGGGTTGCAGCTGGAAGGGCAGCTGCAGTGTAAAACATATGCTGGAATACTTGGCGGTTCATTCCGCTGTGGCGACCTCTAAAATAGAGACTAAGCCGAAGAAAAATAAGAGGATGTATACTTTAGCATACTACAAAAAATTAACAAGCTAAAATTAGAATGAATAAAAAAGAAACTGAATGATTCAGATGAATGAAAATCTTTAGTGAGGGCAAATATTGTAGTTAAAATACTCATGGATGTCATATAATAAGCCTCACAAATTAATACAATTGAAATTAAACTACAATATATGAATTTATTTTTTAAAAATGATACAAAATATATATTTACATAATTTGAATTATTAATATTATTATTAATTGGACAGTTTTTTTAATAAAGTTAGACTAGAGCATTGTGGTGAATGATGTAATCTCTGTTCATTCACTCTGATGGATGTCTTTTACAGTGGTGCCTCTCAAATGCTTTTGCTTCAGGACTAACTATTTATCATACTTACAGTAACCAAAATTGTCCTTTAAAAAATATCAGTCATTCATTCATGAATTTATTGCTTTGTTTGCTTGCTGTTTAACTGATCAAATTTACCCATATTTTATTTACTTTTAATTTAAATTGTATGCAGTAGTTAATTGTAATGTTTTTTGTGTTTGTAACTTGATTTTATTAAAACTTCAAATTCAACAATTCTGTATAACATATGGTATATAATAAAAATAGTTAATATGACAGTTTCTATTAGTCATATAATTTAGCTTTATTTTCCATTTAGTTTTTCCATTTCACTTTAAGTTAGTTGTATTAGTTTTTGCGTGTTTTTGTCAAATATACAGTTGAAATCAGAATTATTAAACCTCCTTTGAATTTTTTTATATATTTCCCAAATGATGTTTAACAGAGCAAGGAAATTTTCACAGTATGTCTGATAATATTTTTTCTTCTGGAGAAAGTCTTATTTGTTTTATTTCGGCTAGAATAAAAGCAGTTTTTAATTTTTTAAAAAACATTTTAAGGTCAAAATTATTAGCCCCTTTAAGCTATATATTTTCGATAGTCTACAGAACAAACCATCGTTATACAATAACTTGCCTAATTACCCTATCCTGCCTAGTTAACCTAATTAACCTAGTTAAGCCTTTAAATGTCTCTTCAAGCTGTATAGAAGTGTCTTGAAAAATATCTTGTAAAATATTATTTCCTGTCATCATGGCAAAGATAAAAGAAATCAGTTATTAGAAATGAGTTATTAAAACTATTATGTTTAGAAATGTGTTGAAAAAATCTTCTCCGTTAAACAGAAATTGGGGAAAAAAATAAACAGGGGGGCTAATATTTCAGGGGGTTTAATAATTCTGATTGCAACTGTATGTAGAAAAACTCCATTCCACTCATTTGATGAATTTCTGTTCTTTTTCAACACTAGACGAAAGTTTGTTGTCACTAATGTCGGCTAACATCAAACACACATGAATTCTGATTGGCTGATGAACAATCTTTTTTATTATTATTTTAAAGCTTCTTTAAAAATGTAAACTAAATAAAAATAACAAATATTAGGTTTTATATAAAATGTTATGTTTGTCTGTTTATTTACGATAGATAGATAGATGGATGGATGGATTGATAGATAGACTCAAAAAATGATGTTTGCTGTTTGTTCAAACTACTAAAATAAGCTGAAACCACACAATTCTTGAGTTTTTGGGGACAACTTAATTGTTTTATGTTTAATCCACTTAAATTTGTAAAAACTAATGAGTTCACTTAATTCCTAAATAAATAAATTAACTTAATGTTGTCCCAACACAAATCGATTGTGTGGAACCCAGCATTTTTTACAGTGTAGATTGACTTTCTTTCTTCTGTTGAACACAAAAGAAGATATTTTGAAGAAAGCTGTAACCTGTAACCATTGACTTGCATAGTATTTGTTTTTCCTACTATGGAAGTAAATGGGTACAGGTTTCCAGTTAAAAAAAAAAAAAATCCTCTATTGTGTTTAAAAGAAGAAAGAAACTCATAAAGGTTTAGAACCACCTTAAAAGGGTAAGTAAAAAGTGAATAAATTATCATTTTTGAGTGAACTATCCCTTTAATTCTTCCTCACATTGCTCTTCCATTCATTCTCCTGGTGCTCCTCTCTGTCCTGCAGGTCCAGTTATGCTGCTCCGTCTAGAGTCGTCTGTGCTTCTGCTGCTCTGTAAGTTTGCTTATGTCTTTTACTTTGCTGGAAGCTGACAGTCAAATTACCCATCAGCCCAATCAGGGGAAACGTGTGATCACTTGCCACCATTGGATTGTATTTTTTTTCACCCACTTGTTGACACTTGAACACTTTGACGCGCAAGTTTTCTGTCGTTGCATTTTTTTTTCCATTTCTTTAGTTTTCATAGCAGAGCCAGTTTGAACAAATCAGTCACTTGAAGAAATTGTTCATGCTTGATTTGGTTTTACATGCAACATTTTGGCTTCGAAGTGTCCTGCTATTTATTCTGGAAATATACACTGCAACAAATGCTTTTCTTACTTATGGAATTGTTTTTTGGGTAACACTTTAGTTTAGGTCACAATTCACGGTATTAACAAACCATTAACTAACACTACTAGCTTAATAAATGACTAATTAGCTGTTTATTAATATTTAGTAAGGTAGAAGTTGGGTTTAGGTTTTGGGTAGGATTAGGGATGCAGAATAAGATCATAGTTTATAACTACTAATGAACAGTTAATAACTTATTAATAGGCAGGTAATAAGCCAGTAGTTAATAGTGTGAATTGTGACCTAATCTAAAGTGTTACCGTTTTTTGAAAATATTAACTTATTCAATTTTTAGATTAATTTCAGTAATATTTTTAACACTATGCAAATGTTTATATAATTTATTTACAATACAATAGTAAAGTAATATTTTCTGCCTTTTATTCATTCATTCATTCATTCATTTTCTTTTCGGCTTAGTCACTTTATTAATCTGGGGTTGCCACAGCGGAATGAACCGCCAACTTATGGGGCATATGTTTTACGCAGCGGATGCCCTTCCAGCTGCAACCAATCACTGGGAAACACCCATACACACTCATTCACTACGGACAATTTTAGGTTACCCAATTCACCTATAGCGCATGTCTTTGGACTTGTGGGGGAAACTGGTTTACCAAAATCATTCATTCATTTTCCTTCGGCTTAGTCTCAGATTTATCAGAGGACGCCACAGCGGAATGAACCACCAACTATTCCAGCATATGTTTTACGCAGTACTGGGAAACACCCATACACTCTCACACACACACACATACACCACGGCCAATTTAGTTTAACCAATTCACTTATAGCGCATGTCTTTGGACTGTGGGGGAAACTGGAGCACCCGGAGGAAACCCACGTGAACACAGGGAAAACATGCAAACTACACTAAGAAATGCCAACTGGCCCAGCCGGGACTCGAACCAGCGACCTTCTTGCTGTGAGGCAACAGTGCTAACCACTGAGCCGCCGTACCACGTTTACCAAACAAACGGATCTAATTGAATTTGCATTGTAAACTTAAAATTAGGGCGGCACAGTGGGTATCGCTGTCGCCTCACAGCAAGAAGGTTGCTGGTTTGAGCCTCGGCTGGGTCAGTTGGCATTTCTGTGTGGAGTTTGCATGTTCTCCCAGTGTTGGCGTGGGTTTCCTCCGGGTGCTCCGGTTTCCCTCACAGTCCAAAGACATGCGCTATAGGTGAATTGGGTAAGCTGAATTGTCCGTAGTGTACGTGTGTGAATGGGAGTGTATGGGTGTTTCCCAGTGATGGGTTGCAGCTGGAAGGGCATCCGCTGCGTAAAACATATTCTGGATAAGTTGGCGGTTCATTCCGCTGTGGCGACCCCAGATTAATAAAGGGACTAAGCCGAAAAGAAAATGAATGAATGAACTTAAAATTAAAAAGTGATTATTTTTGATTTAATGTGTTAAGTTTTAAGTTGCCAGACTTTCAAAATTATTCCACATAAATATGTATATATTTTTTAATACAACACTCTGCACAGAAATAGCAAACAAATCATCAGGAGATTCTGTCTGGCCCTGGATATTGGTGTGCATTTAAACAGGACAATTGTTTATTTCAAGAAGCTGAATATTGTGAGTTACCAGGGTATTGGTGTGCATGTAAACATTCTCAGTTAGCTAACATTTTAGCACTTTTCTATCTCAACACTTAGCACTTCAGCACTCTTCAAATAACATGGTCCATCAAGCTCAAGATATTTACTTGTCCTAAGACATAAAAAACACATCAGTAATACCCCCTTGTGGTATTTCTTAAAAGCTTTTACTTGTCTTTAAAAAGTGGTTTCTAAAAAGCATCTAAATGGGACTATATCAGTCAATTCAATCATCTTGCTTTCACAGCTTTATGCTAATGATCACATTCTTGCAAATAATTCCCAAAGCTTTAAGGAAATGTTTCTTTAAATATTCAAGCTGTTCAGAGTTTTTCTTTAAAAAGCTACTCAATTTATTTTGTCATCTATAAAGGGTTAGTTCACCCAGAAAATATAAAAAGTCATCATTTACTCATCCTTTACTTGTTTCAAACCTTTATGAGTTCCTTTTTTTCTGTTAAACACAAAAGAAGATATTTTGAAGAATATTGGAAACCTGTAACCATTGACTTCCACGATATTTGTTTTTCCTACTATGGAAACGGATGCAGTTTTTCTTCAAAATATAGTGTTCAACAGTATAAAGAAACACATAAAGCTTTGGAACGACTTGAGGGAGAGTAAATAGTGAGTACATTTTCATTTTTGGGTGAACTAGCCCTTTAAGGTGCATAGAAAGGTCAACAGAGAGAACAGACACTGACTGTGCAGATTTCTTTCCTGTGATGACACATTTTTTGACAAAAAACAGGAAGGCATACCAACTCTTTTTTTTTTTTTTTTTTACATAGCCAATAGGCTTTAGTTACATCATAGCCATAAATCATGATTTACTGCTGGCTAATTTAGGGGGAGGGGCATTCTCATTTGTGAACGTGTTTGATTGGATGCAAATTTATAGTACAGGATGAGTCATCAACTTTATTAATTGAGGTTTAGCATTAAAACTTGATCTAATTGAACGTTTGTTGTTTGTAGTGATTGCAGCTCCAGTCCGCCTCCAGGACGAATGTGTGGGGAATTCGTGTTATCCTAACCTCGGTGACCTCATGGTGGGCCGTGCTGCTCAGCTCACAGCTTCTTCAACCTGTGGTCTCCACAGACCACAAAATTATTGCATCCTGGGATATTTGGAGGTCAGTTGTCAAAATCGCAACACTTCAAGGGGTCCAGATGTCAGTGAGGGGTATGCGCTGTAAAAAATGTATGTCTTCAGAGTATTAAACCAGAAATGAAAGTAAATTCAAAGAGTTTCTTCCAGAACAAGAAGCTGTGGAAGCATTCCTTAGGTTTTGGCACTATACAGCACTTGGAAACTAAAAAAATCATATACCTCAAGGATATAAAATCTGAAGTCCTTCAACTCTCAAGCAAACACGTTTCCCTCAGGAATGCAAGTACAGTGAAGTTCGTTTTCTTAGACGTATTTGCATAACATCTTCCCAATCCTAGCTACCCAGAATACAGTTCCATCCTAAAACGATCCCTTTTCAGCGCCTACACGAAGATAAAAGATTATTTTCTCTCCTTTTCAGCGTGGATTGACAGCGCTCCGGCCAACCCTTTGGGTAATACATACTACAGACAAGTTGTGATGTGCCTTCCTGAGCTGTTGTATAGGTCATTACCTCTTCTCTGCCACAAGACTAATTTATGCCGTATTCCCCTTTCCTCCCGCCCCAAACCCCCGGCCCTGTCTATACAGGTGATAAAGCTGGTATGTGGGTGTGTCGCATAGCACTTATTTTGTATATTTAGAGCACTTTTCATGGCCTGAAGAGCCCACCGCAGTGGTGTTCCCAATAACAGGCTGTATAAATAAAAGAAAGCTGCAAATGCATTTCGGATGGTTTCTTAGGTGTTAAGATGAGTTTAGTGATGCGATGGACAGCTCTTGTTCATACATGCCCGAAACTAGAATATATTCCACTTTATTGTCTCCATATTCTGCCTTGCTTCAGGAAATGCTTATGAATTTTTGCCAGGAGAGACTAATTACACAGAATAATACATAACTGCAGGAGCTTCTGCATCTCCCTGCTGAATGAAGATTTTAAAAGTAAAACTCACTCTGGAAAATTCTCTTTATTTGTTCATTTTCTTGTGTTGTTCCCAGTTTCTTTCTTCTATGGAACATAAAAGGTGATGGCTTTTTGAAGAACGTCCTGGTGGGTCTTTTCAGTATAGCCAAAGTGAATAAGACTGCATCTGTCAAGCTCCAAAGAAACCCAGTAAAAATAGTCTATAAGACTCTATGCTCAGCATCTCTCCGAAAGTCCTCCAAAATCATTCATTGGTTTTGTGAAGACCTGACTGAAATGTAAGTTGTTATCAGTTGACAATCGAGCCATCTGCCATTATTCACTTCAGCAAGGTCATGAAGTTGTCAGGTCCAGTCATTAAAGTCACTCTTTTATTAAAGTCGCATATTTTACATGAATCAGTTCTGCTGACAAACCTCTCTGTGGTTAATTTCCCATTTGCTTTCTTAGCTTTAGGGAGCATTAATCCCTAATGATATCTATGCTTCTATTTTTCAAAACATTTTGGCCTTGTGAGTCAATTATGGCAAGCTAGCATCATTTGTTTTCTGCTGTTTGATCAGATATGGTGTCTGATGAAGTAGCCAGTGTAACAGAGGCTAGCTAGTGAAATGCTGTGGAAGAGGCCATGCACTTTAGTCTTTTTGTTAGAGCAACCGACTCCCATGAGGAGAATCGCCGATTTGATCTCAGCTCGGAATGGGTTGGGCGGTGTAGGACTGGCAGGGGATGGGAGTTAGGTTTAGGGGGGTGAGTGTAACAGAGGCCAGCCAGTGAAGTGCTGTGCAGGTCCTTGTTAGAGCAACTGACTTCCATGCAAAGAATCGCCGGTTCAATCCAAGCTCAGAGGGTGGTGTAGGTGTGGGTTACACCAGCACCAATGTTTCATTGCTCCTCAGACTATTACTGTTATTTTTATCAAAAGGGGCAAAAAAACATTCATAAAACATTAGCTTTTTATTTGGTTTAGCCATTAAGCTTAAGCCATTACTAACTCTATTTACTTGAGATAGTCTATATGATTGACTACTGTGTGTAGGCTATTTGATTTGTTCTCAATCAATAATGAATACTGTTTGAATGGTAGTTTTTCTTTCTATGACTCCCTTGGTTAGTCTACCAGAAAGTTTTCATGGATATAACAGAGCCTATATACGAAACTGTCCTGGAAATAAAAGGGACATCTGGTCACACTATTGGGAGGGCTAAACCAGAGCAACTCAAAATTCTGATTGTGCTGTGGACACCCCTAGCCCCTGTGTAGCGGCGTTTTAAACACCAGCAAACCAAATGCAATACTTCACATTTTAGGCATGCAAAAGCAAAGCGTTTCTTGGTGTCATGAATTGCCTAGCCAATCAAGGGCCCCCTGCTTCTGTGGGCCTTAGGGCTTCAGCCTGACATAGCCCTTATGTTAACCCAGCCCTGCCTACTGAATAAGTAATAGTATATTAAAGAAATGTACTAGTCTCAGTTGAAATATATACTAGTCAAAATTTAATACCTGATCTCTTAATGATAGTTCCCCATACCTGTCAATAGCAAACAATACCAATACCAAAGAATAAGCACTAGTAGATAATGAATACGTACTAATACTAATAACTGAAAAATAAGTACTAGAGTAGTAGCAGGAAAGATACCAGTATGTGTTGTAAATTAAATGTTAAAGTGGCCTGCCATAGACTACAAAAAAATCACACTGAATTTCTTACATATTGCCAATTGACAAACACTATTGCCCTTTATTTCACAATACAGAATGAGCGCAAATGCTTCACCTGTGACTCCAGGAGCCCCTTCAATGACCACCACAATCCCAGCAGCCACCGCATAGAGAACATCATCACCACCTTCCAGCCCGAACGCAAGATGAAGTGGTGGCAGTCCGAGAACGGTGCGTTCCTCAAACTAACATCTCTGCATGAACTTGAAGTCTCCTTTGTTGTTAAATTCTGCCTGTATTCGTAATTTAAAGTTCCTTTTAAAATCACAGGTGTGCATGAAGTGAGCCTTCAGCTGGATCTGGAAGCAATGTTTCAGTTTAGTCATCTAATACTGACTTTCAAGGTACATTCAGCACTTCCTGTCTGACAAATCTCATTCAAATTTGAATTGCTTGGATTTTCACATAGGATTGAGTGAGATACTTGATAACAAATGCTCTCAAACAGAGTTTCCGGCCTGCTGCCATGTTGGTCGAGAGGTCAAAGGACTTTGGAAGAACCTGGAAGGTTTTTCGTTATTTCGCCGAGGACTGTGCTAACTCATTCCCTGGCATCTCTGAAGGACCAGCTCACAGTATCAATGACCTAGTCTGTGACAGTCGCTACTCTGGTGCAGAACCGTCCACCGATGGAGAGGTACATTTACAAAAAAATGCTGAAATAATCCAGCTTCTTTAGTTACTTGTTTACATTCAATTCAGCTTTATCCTTTCTCTACTTTCCATTCAGGTGGTGTTAAAAGCATTAGATCCCAGTTTTGACATCCATGATCCATACGACTCTACTATTCAAGGTTCATGTCTCCCTTAAGGTTTTTTTGTTTGTTTTAGAAATAGCACAGTGATTTAGATGTCAAGCCTAAAGGCATGTCCAATAAGCAAAAGACCTTGATATCTAAAAGATGAGCTCACAGTGAGCTAGAAAAAAATCACTGTAAAGAAAATTTACACTGTTCAAACATGTTAATACGAGGAGTGTTTAAAGCACAGAAAAACAGATGTGTTTATGTGTGTGTGCTATTGGACAGGCATGCATATACAATGATGGTGCTGTCATCTATACATTGTTTTTTTTCAAAATGCAACAGAAAACTATTCAATATTTAGTACATTGTTGTGTTAACATGCTCTTAGTTTGGTCCTCTGGTTCTTGGCTGGGCTTAAAGGGATAGTTCACCCAAAAATGTGAAACTTTTTTCAAACCTATTTAAGCTTATTTTTATCTTTTGTAACTTTAACACAAAAGAAGACATTTTTGAAGAATGTGAGAAACTAGTAGCCCCGGACTTTAGCCATAGTTTTTTTCCTGCTATGGATGTTACCATTTTCAACCTTTTTCTAAAAATCTGCTTTTGTGTTTAACTAAAGAAAGAAACTAAAAGGTTTGGAACAAATGGAGGATGAGTAAATGATGACAGAATTTTCAATTTTGACTGATCTATCCCAGCAGGCACAGGACGTCAACATGACATCAGAATGACGTGGTACGCCAACATTGTGGGATGTTGCATTTTATTTGGAAATGAAAATCAGGTTGACAACAGAACCCATTGTCAGGTCGACATTGATGTCCAATGTCGGACAGACTTTGCATTTTGGTTACTTTCCAACGCATATCCACTTGTTAAGTTGTGACGTATGTTGATGTTGTGTGGATGTTACCATTATGACGTCTATCAGACGTTGGATTTTGGTTGCCATACCTGACAAATAAATGTCAGTATTTGACGCCAATATGACGTTGGTTTAAGATGTTGGCCCGACGTTGGATTTTGGTCACTTTCCAACACAACCTAAAATCAACAAAATATCAACGTTCTTTCACATTGTTATAGGTCATCAAAATAACATTGTCCTTAGATGCTGGCGACGTAAATCTAACCTAATATTAACGTCTTATCACATTGTGTGTCTGCTGGAATGTCTTTAATGCATTTATGGGGTTGTAGTCTCATGCTATTACTGGTTACCACTAGAGGAAATGAGCTGAAAATTTGAATATCCAATATTGATCATTACTGAATAAGAAATTTCTAGTATCCTCCCCAAAACAGCTTTTGGACTGATATATTGTGCATCATGCTACAGAAGAAACATCGTTAACTTCTTATAATCCTCAGAGCTGATCACCCTGACGAACCTGCGAGTAAACTTCACACGTTTGCTCACCCTGGGTGACACATTGCTCACTCGACGGAAGAGGAACCCACAGGATAAGTACTATTATGCCCTCTATGAGATGGTGGTTCGGGGGAGCTGCTTCTGCAATGGCCACGCAAGTCAGTGCATTCCTGTGGACGGCACACGTGGAGATACGTTTACTGAGCCTGGCATGGTGAGCTTACTCCTGCAAGAAAGACAAATGTCATACCAGACCTCTCTTAAAGAAATAGTTCAGCCAAAAAAAGAAAGTTTACTCCACCAAAATGTATTATTTACTCACCATCAAAGTGTTATACACCTTGAGTTACTTTCTTCTGTTAAATGCACACAAAAAAAACATATTTTGAAGAATGTTGGTAACCTGTATAGACATTGACCATAGTAGGAAAAAAAGTCAGGAAGTCAATGGCTACTGGTTTTCATTAATCTTCAAAATATCTTCTTTTAGGTTTAACAGAAGAAATAAACTCAAACTGGTCTGCAACAAGTGAAGGTTGAGCAAACGATGAGAGGATTTTCATTTTTAAATGAACTCTGAACTGCTTCACATAGAGAGCAAAGAAATTCAGTTTAACGCAGGTACTAATTTTTATCCTGAGCCAAGATAGTCTTATATTCAATTCAATATGTTTTTGTCTTTAGATATTCAGAAGAAATCTTAATATCTAACACATTGCAAAGATAATGAAAGTCCTGAAAAGTCAGAGTTCATTATAAACTCTTAAATCTTCAATTTTATCGTCAGTTTGATTTACTCATCAATGTGTCTATATTGATTTCTCTATTTCTCTCTATATTACAGTTAACAATATTCACAACCTGTTAGGCTTCAGTGTAGATATTCATCTCTGTCTTTTTCCAAGGTGCATGGTAGATGTGTTTGTCAACACAACACTGCCGGGTACAACTGTGAGCGCTGTCAAGACTTTTATCATGACGCCCCCTGGAGGCCAGGTGGAAAACCAGACTCAGATGTTTGCAAAAGTAAGGTTGACTATTAATAGTTTTAACCACAAAAGGTCATTAAGATGGCTTTTTCTAAATATGGAATAGATAAAATTATGCAAAATAAAAATAAACACACATTACCACATTTGACTTCACTATAAAAGCAACACTCAAGAACTCACATTGGCAGTAATTCTCTTGGGTAGGGGTGTCAGACTTCAGTTCCTCGAGGCGGGTCGCAGCCCTGTAGAGTTTAGTTCCAACCCTGCTTCAACACACTTACCTGTGAGTTTCAAACAAGCCTGAAGGACTCAATAAGTTTGATCAGTTGTGTTTAATTAGGGTTTAAGCTAAACTGCAGATCTGCAGCCCTCCAGGAGTTTGAGACCTGTGCTTTTGGGACTTTCTCAATGGAGGAACTTTTTAACAGTTTCTAGAATTATTGGCGGGAGTACCACCTTTTTGCTGTGTTTGTACCACAAAGCCTGGAAGGATTTTAGCTCCTGGAAACACCATTTGGGGAAACTAAATTAGCTGTTACTTCAAAGCAGGGTCTAATACAGCACAACAGGAACTAATATTGACATTAACGTATGCTGTTAGAGCAAATGAATGTCATCGAAGGACAGTATTAAGAAAGTGTATTATGGTATTATATCTACGTTCCATCTCCATTATCCCAAAGCATACAGTACAAGGAAAATACAGCTTCAGTCACAGTGTCCTCCATCCTTCGTCCTCCATCTCAGTTGTTGATTATGTTGAGTGCAGCCCTTGATGTCACTGTTGGACAGATTATATCACTTAAAGGGGACCTAGGATGAAAATCATCTTTTTTGTAAGCTGTTTGGACAGAACTGTGTGTAGGTATAGTGTGTCCACAGTCATATTGGGGTGAAATAAAGACAATAAGTCTCTTTTTTTAAATTTACAGACGTTAAAATAGGATCCAAATCCCTCCCATTTTGAGGCCGACTTGACATATGAGTGCGGTTTCCCCGCCCACCGAACTCATTGACAGCTGCGTATTAACATGTCTCCGTAGTAACGCGTATAATCATATCAACAAGACAGGACGTGCGCAAAGCAACCGGGAATAAAAGATCTGTTCAGTTTGCTAGGATCATCAATCATCATCAAATGTGATCAAGAGTGAGTTTTACAAGTTTAACTTGTTTTTAAAACAGTGCATGTTTGTAATTACAGCGATTTACTTCAGCTTTACTTCATCACCACAGCCGCGTATCAGTACAATTATAAAAGAAGACGCTTCAATTCCGGGTTGTGGACGTTAAATCAGGTTTATTTTGTACATTAACATAACGGATATCCATACAGCAGTGGATATTAATGTGTATCCTGTCACATTTGCCGTGCAAAAACAGTGCAAAGCTAAACGCGTGCGCTGTCTGTGTGTGTGTGTGTGTCTGTGTGTGGGTGTGCGTGAACTTTGTAACGACATTGTGTGTGACTCATCGTTGCAACTCCACAACAAATACATCAAATAATCATTGGGAAAGTTCTTACTGTAATATTTCTCACAAACGTTACGTGAGATCTGCTTCCTTCATGTCTGTCTGTTATCTGAGGCAGCCGAGGGCAGAGATTGAGGCACTCTGACAGGCAAGTGGGAACGGTGGGTGGGGAGGACTAGCATTAAAGGCACAGTCCACCAAAACAGCTACAAGATGCTCAGAGCTAAAAATTACAAACTTCTGAAAGGTATAATAAATAATCTGATGGGTGTTTTGAGCTGAAACTTTACAGACACATTCTGGAGACACAAAAGACTTATATTAAATCTGGAAAAAGGGGTAAACTAGGTGCCCTTTAAGAGTTCCTTGGGATGGTGTGAATGCAACCAGGAAAATGGCTTGGTGGCTAGCAATGTTATTTTTGGAGGCCTAAACAAAAACTAAAACAACGGCTAAAACTATTGGTCAAAAATATTTTTGTTAACTGAAATAAACTTAAATATTCACAATAAGTGAAAAACTAAAGCTGAATTAAACTAATAACATTGACAGAAAAACTAACTGAAATAAAATAATAATTACCAAAAATAATAATTGTTTTCAGAATTAATAAGCACTCATTCTGTGGGGGAAAATCTGATCTGCAGCTGTTTAGAGAAACACATGTAAGTGAGCTTTTACAGATAAACACATCAGTCAAGCACATGCTAAAACTATTTTAAACATAAAACATGTGTTCTATCTTTTATTCATCTGCCAATAAAAGTAACTAGCCATGTTTAACTATATTTATTATTTTAGTTTGTCTGAATTCATTACTTTTGAAGCTGAATTTTGTGTGGTTTCGGGTTCAGTGTCTGTTCAAACAATCAATTTATTTTTATTAGTAAGAGTAAAGAGTAAAAAACTTAAATAAAACCAACAAAACCATTAATCAAACAATCTAAATCTAACCTGAAATATACAGAGAGTTTTAAATTGAAATATTGAATTACAGCCACAACCATATCACCCTGCAGCCAAAGACCGGTTGCCCACTGAAGCTTAGCAGGTTAGTACTAGGATGGAAGACTACATGGGAAAACTATGTTGCTGTTGGAAGTGGAGAGGCCAGCAGGGGGTGCTCAACCTGCAGTCTGTATAGGTCCTAATGCCCCAGTATAGTGATGGAGACATTATACTGTCAGTGAGCATTGTCTTTTGGAAGAGACATTACACAGAGGTCCTGACTCTCTGTGGTCACCCCATGGCACTTCTTGTAAAGAGTAGGGGTGTAACTCCAGTATCCTGTCCAAATTCTCTCTATCGGCCCTTACACTTCACCACACACTGGTGGTGTTGAGGAGAGACCCCTCCTCACATGATTGTAAAGTGCTTTGGGAGTATGGCAATACACAATAAATATGCTATATAAAGTTCTGTATGAGTTCCTGTAACTTCTCTTTCATGCTCACACACTTTGAATACCAATAAAAAGCTCTATGTAAATCCATCTTTATTGTTTTAGGTTGTAACTGTCACGGCCATTCAGAGAAGTGTCACTTTGAGTTAACGCGCTATCTAGCCACTGGTGGGGTTAGCGGTGGTGTGTGTGATGCCTGCAGGAACAATCGTATTGGACCTCAATGTGAGCTCTGCGGGCCATTTTACTACCAGGACCCTCAACGCTCTGTGGACGACCCTTACGCTTGTATACGTGAGTTAACTGGTGGAGTATAAAATGGACCAAAAAATTATTCTATACTAAGATATTATTCTACAGTATGTTTTACATTGTTGTGCTCTCAAATAACAATTCCATTCATGTAGAAAATGTACTGGGAGAAAAGGATACCACATATCTCTTTTTTGTCCTATTTCATGTGCAGCTTGTGACTGTGATCCTGATGGGTCGGTGGACCGTGGTCTGTGTGATCCAGTGACTGGCCAGTGTGTGTGTAAACAGAACGTTGAAGGAGAGCGCTGTAACCGCTGCAAGTTTGGGTTTTATGGATTCAGCCGGGATGATCCTAGTGGCTGCCAGTGTAAGTGTTTATTCCCCCACAGAAGGGCATTTCACAGCTAAAATACAGTAGTCAACATTTGAAGTGGATCATCACCTTTCATCAAAGTTGTCCTAAAACTATTGAACAACACCCCTTCTTGTCCAAGGACAATTTTGAAAAACATTTTTGATTCACTTCGAATGCTGACTACGCAACATAGGCTTATTCTGAAAATGTAGCCCTATATACATTTCTGGAGATCGTGAATTATGTAGCCAGAAGTGTGTATGGCTGCATTTCGTCTTTAAAACGAATGCTACGGGGCGGTATGGCGCGTTCTTTTTCACGCTTACCAGCTGACCCCTTACCTCCGTATGGACGACTTTCCCGCTGTTACCAGTTTGTCTAGTTAGCTCGCCATGTACGTCGGCGGACTTGAGAGGAGTTGACCATGATGACGGGGTTCGAGTCCGGTGAAGAGCAGTTCCAAAAAGCAGGTATGACAAAAACAGAAGCCAAAAAAATAAAATAAACAAGTAAATAACAGGGTGAGAATGTGGTCAAATCTGAAAACGTGGTAAAAATCAGGCGAGGGCTTTTATTTTTCTGGATTGCTTTTGAAAACTGTCGGTTGGTTTTAGGGAAGGAGGAGGGTGGGTCACTCGATCTGTCAGTCTGTCATTCAGTTAGTCGACAGCGGCCTCTGGTGGATTTATGTGAGAACAGCAGGTGCGAATGGCACTAGCGAGAGAAATTTGAGATCTCAAAAAGCTTACACAGCGGCCTCTGGTGGATTTGCGAAAACAAAAGTATTTGGCGCTCTCCAGAAATGTATATAGCGGTACGTTTTCAGAATGAGCCTGGGTTGTGACTACTGTACGTAACCCTAGGTCATTCTAAATTCAAAGTAATCATAAATAAGCTCATGATTAACTGAAGATTACCAATGATGTTTCCCACAGTGCAATTCTGGACCATGGGTTAGTGTTCTTATTTGCTGTGTCAATGTCATTGACTGGGTGAACACAGTGTGCAGCCTGCTCATGTTATATATTGTCAATTGCATATATATTTTCGAGCAGTAAAAGTAAAGATGAACCGTTCTCCATTTGCATTTTCTGCCACAATTGAAACTAATCCCCTCAAATCCTGAGATCAATTTATGTGCAGCATGAATTGTTTTCGTAATTGTCCAAAGCTTGTTAATATAATGGATGCAGCTGGGTGTCTGTTGCATCTAGCCATTGCACATGTTTGGCATTAGAGTGCAAGGTTAACAGCTCAAACGTGGTGCTAATGCTGCTCCAGAACAGAGTTTCATAACCACAATTAAAAAGCAGTGCTAACCCCAATTGTAAATTCTTCTATGTGCAAAACATTGCTCTTTGGAGTTAAAAATGGAGTTTAGAATAACAACTTAAATGCATTTATACATTTACTAATTTATCAATCCTTAAATCATTTATACATATGAAGTATGCAGGTGTAATTTCCTGGGAACGATACAAGTGGGCAACCCTTGTGATCCGACAACAGGAAGGTGTATCTGTGAGCACTTCGCTTACGGCCCACAGTGTGACCAGTGTCTGGTGAGTTGAAACTCTCAATCAGACCATAGCACATAAACATAACTGAGTTACACTTTAATATTTGATTCCCACATTTCCAGCCAGGTTACTGGGGACTGGGAAACACAGTATATAGCTGCATACCCTGCGACTGTGACATTGGAGGGGCACTGAAAACAGAGTAAGTTACTATGGTTACCCATCTACCGTACATTACAAATATTTGATCAATTGTTTACAAGATGGTATGTGTATATCCACACAGATGTTCCTCGGTGGATGGCCAGTGTGAATGCAGGCCTAACATGGTAGGCCAAAAATGTAGTGATCCGGCTCCTGGATATTTTCTGGCTCCTCTTGATTTCTACATCTATGAGGCTGAGAACGCAGCACCTCTGGTAAGAGGCCATGAATGGTGATGTTTCAGCAAACACTACAATATGACAATGCACAATGTGAATGCCAATTCACAATGTAAGATATATGCTGATCAACGGTAAGCACGTCATGATTTTGCCAAGTACTATGCGATCCTGGATTAACATCTATGTTGATCCTGGAACATAATTTTTATTAAAAAATGTAATCTATACCTATTCCCTACCTCTAAACCCAATAATAGTTGGATAACAAACATGTAGAAGTGCATAAACCTAACCGTAAGCCTAAACTGTAAAGGTACTGTATCCCTTAATTCTGATTGGCTGATTGGAATGTTGTTCCAGGATCAACGTAGATGTTAATCCAGGAACATGTCCTACTTGGTGAAATCAGGTTGACGTTGACGGTAAGGGTCACGATGGTTGGGTATCATCCAACATAGGGCCATCGGTTAGTATTGGTCAGGTTTGTTTTTTGGCGTGTTCCTCATGTCTGTTCTAGCTGTGATTAGGTGTAGCAAATTATCCAGTGCATGAGAATAAAAGCTGTGAAAAAAGAGATGAAAGTGAGCAAAGATTTCAAAGGCAAAGACAGAAGGTTGTTCTGATGTTACTTCATCTTACCTGAGCATTTCAGTATGTGGATTTTCAAAACAACACAACACTGACGCCTTTTGACACTGTTAGTTCTTTGAAGTCAGCTTGGTGTGTCACTGCCTTAACAGACAATTTGTCAGGTTTTGTAGGATCAATGTGTTACCCCTGTCAGTGTCTGTTAGTTGACACTTGTTTTCAGCAATTAAACACTGAATCCATATTTACCAGGACATGGAATGATTTTCCGTGTTGGTTGGCATCTGTCAGTGTAGTGTGAATTGGCCTTAATACATCAAAAGTGCAATCTACTCTACTGCAATTCATGAGATTTTAGTTTTGCATTAAGTTTGACTAAGATGTCATGCCATGACATATCAGTCTTCTGTCTTCGTTTGCATATGCAAAAATGGAAGACAATAAAAAAAAAGAGAAAATTTTAATCAGATATAATAACAGCACTTCATGACTGTAAGTCAAGAACAATACTATCAGATAATTTTTTCAGGATGAGAATAGATTTACCTTAAAAAATATTTTTTTAAAAACCTTTACATTATTAAGATGTGTGTACCTGCACTCAAAAAATGGTAGGTTGTTGTGACTTAAAGTTGGGTCAAGTATGGACAAACCCAACCACTGGGTTGAAGAGTGTCATTCATTCATTCATTTTCCTTCGGCTTAGTCCCTTTATTTATCAGGGGTCCGCCAACTTATCCAGCATATGTTTTACACAGCGGATGCCCTTACAGCTGCAACCCAGTACTGGGAAACATCCATACACACTCATTCACACACATAAACTACGGCCAATTTAGTTTATTCAATTCACCTATAGCGCATGTCTTTGATCTGTGGGGGAAACCGGAGCACCCGGAGGAAACCCACGCCAACACGGAGAGAACATGCAAACTCCACACAGAAATGCACAGCCGGGACTCGAACCAGTGACCTTCTTGCTGTGAGGCGACAGTGCTAACCACTGAGCCACCGCGCCGCCCTCATTTAAATTTAATTAAAAAAATTAACCTTATGTTCAGTTTGTCCATATTTGTCCCAAAGTTGGCTTATGATAACCCAGCATTTTTTTTAGAGGTGTGTTCAAGGTATTTGGAATATAGTAATACGTTTCACCTGAGTATAAGACCACAACATTTCATCAAATTTAAATGTTTGATTTAAATGAACATGTAAGGTTCTTTAAAAGAGAAAAAAAGTATACATCTTCCACTCTTTGCTTCCACAGGCGGTAATTTCTCCATTTATAGGTCCCCCTCCATTTGTATACCCCACTGAACGGATACCTGAACGACCAACCAAGCTCCCTCTCTGCCCCCCTGCTCCAAAACCCAGCCAAGTACCTTATAGAGAACAAACAACAGTGCAGCCATCTCCAGCCCCATACAACTCCCATGTCACGCTGCCCATGTGTGAGCACTACTTCAGACAAAGGGGTTATGACTTTAAAATCAGTAACGGAAGGGTTGTGGTGGTCAAGCGTGAGAAAAGGCAAACTCGAAGACGAAGACAAGGCCAGGTGAGGCTTGTAATGACTTGAATTTTAATCTATGTATTTAATGTATGAGTAAATGATCAGTTGTTACTTGTTGTTCTACGTTCTCGCCTAAAATGTAAAGGAGATAGGGCTTTCTTTGTTGCAGCACCAAGGCTCTGGAACAACCTGTCTATAAAATCTTCTTTAACTCTAGCTTTATTCCAGAGTGTGATAAAAAACGTACTTGTTTTCTGTTGATTTTGAAAAGGTCTTGTAAATTTTGCCTCTTTTAGGTTTTATTTCTGTTTCTCATTGTTGTTTTCTTTTTTCTGTACAGCACTTGGGTTCCACATGTGGTGGTGAAAGTGCTTTATAAATAAAGTGAGTTGAGTATAATGCCACATGATTGAATGTGATTGTCTAACTTGGTTGTTCCTATGCAGAGGACAATCCCCTTTGAACCAGGTTCACCTCTTCAGATCATCCTGCGTCAACGTTCCAATGATCAGTCCGTCACGTGGACTGGATTGGGTTTTGTGCGAGTTCAGGATGGAGCTGGATTTAGATTTACCATCAGCAACATACCAGCAACTCTTGACTATTATGTAGTTGTCCGCTACGAACCAGAGGTCAGCCAGTCTTTTTGTTCAATATTTGAATATGGATGTTTGTTTGAGATGTTCTGGTTCATTTCACGTTTATGTTTTCTCAACATTATCTTTGCAGTCCACCGATGATTGGACAGCTATTGTGAGCATTTTATCTTTTGGATCAGGGGATGAACGGTGTCCGAATGACCCATCCAACAAAATGTTTACTCTTCCAGCCTCTGGAAGGTGAGAAGGTTATACAGTATTTTTGCATGTATTTAATGGCTGTTTTAATATGTTTTGACTAGTGCCCGTTTAGTAATGGTAAAAAACTACATTCATTATCCATTTAGTTGTACGTATATCGTTCTAAACTACAATGTTTTGAAGATTTTTTGTTGTAGTGACACTTATTGTAGTGTTATTTTTGCCATACAGTGAAAGATGTGTGGTTGAATGTTGTTTGTGACACAATTAACATACAATGTACTATGAAACTATGTTTAAAGGGGTGGTGCAGAGTGTTTTTTAAGGCTTGGTTGTGTTTATGGGGAGCAAAACAATGTGTGCTCTCGTGCTTTATTCACGTTCCATTACGTTATTTTTTCACATATCTTACTTTAATTTTATACTGCTACTCAGCTAACATGAAAACGACTATCACATTTCCTGGTTCCTCCAAAGGCCCGCCTTCAATGAGCTCTGATTGGTCAGCTAACCTAATGTGTTGTCATTCGCTGATCGGATCGATGAAATTTGAGAGCTCCCTCATCCTCTATATTCAGCAATGGTCCTGAGACATTCAAAGTCCAGAAAAGGAATCAAAAATATTTTCAAAACATTTCATGTGGCTTCAGTGGTTCAACTGTAATAATATAAAGTTCCAAGAACACATTTGGGTTGGGATGGCTGACGTAAAACAGATGTTTCGACACAGTGTCGAGATCCGGAAGTGCAAATGTTTCGAAACACTGCACCGAAGCATGATCCGAAACACCCAGTTCACGTGACTAAAGTGATTCAAAGCATCGGTCATCTCAGAAGTGTTTTGACATTTGACGAATCTGCGTTTGACTGACAGGGTCTGAAAAATCTTTATCTCATGTAGCCTAGTGGACAGTGCGTGTGCACAGAGTAACTGTGCTGCAAATGGCCCGAGTTTGAATCCCGACGTGTACATAAATTCTGACTTGATGTATTTTAGTAATGTTACTTTTTTATGACCAAAACAAGACATATTTATTCAAAGTGTTCCTTCGGATGTCAGACAAATGTTAAAACAAAACACAAACAAAACATGCATCACCCTGGATTCAAACCCATTATCTCAGCATGCTAGTCAGAAACTCCCGCTACACTAAATCACTTGAAACCGCAACTCTACAATGTGGGGTTTAATACCTCAATTTGCTTAACTGTTTCTTTGCTGAAGCTGTCACAGAGCAATACATAAAAAAATGACCACAAGGTGTCATTGTAGAGATGGGTTTCGAAACGTTTCGAAGCTTCGACACATTTGCTTTGACTGTTTCAGGGTTTCATGAAGCCTTGCTTTGCCCACCACTACTTTTGGGTGCCAAAAAACTGTAAAAACAATGTTTGCCTATGTCTTGTGCACTATATTAGGGTGTGCATTTACAATTATTATCATTTTTCTGAGAACTTTTGCACAAGAGTTAAGTCAAATTATTTATCATTGCATCTAACTAAATTGTACTACTCCTACACAGAACAGCAACTCTGGATCTTCCAGTGTGCCTCAGTGATGGTAATCAATACCATGTGGACATCACGTTTAGAAAGCAGCCCAGTGAAGACCCTCACACCAGCTCATACATCCTGATTGACTCTGTAAGATTTTAGCCAGACAGAGTTTGTTTTAGCAAGATCATTGGAAATGAATTGAAAATTCACAGACTTCTGCTTACTCTATTTACTCATTTTATTTCCCTCTTTGTAATCACAGCTAGGATTTATTCCCAAAGTAGATTCCGTCCCAAACTTCTGTTCACAGTCATATCTATCACAGTTTCAACAATACCGCTGTATTGAGCTGGCTGTACAGGCAGGAGGTCAGACCCTTCCTGAAGTATGTGAGAAGCTTATTGGATCTATGTCAGCTTTTATTCACAATGGCGCAGTGTGTGAGTATCATCTAAATTTACACCTCAGATATACACATACGCATTTAATTCAACATGCACTGTTACCCCGAGTACATGCATATCTGTGCAAATCAACAGCTTGCAACTGTCATCACATCGGAGCGTATGGCTCATCTTGCAGTAAATTTGGTGGACAATGTCAATGCAAACCCAACGTTATTGGCCGCTGCTGTGATTCTTGTGCTCCCCTGACATATGGGCTTGGACCCAATGGCTGCTCACGTAAGACATTTTCTCATATTTCTCTTATTTGTTTTATAAATAATATATAAGGGCTTTTGCATAAGAGGAACTTTTTCACAGTTCCTAGAACTATTACAACAGGAACTGAAAATGATTTTAGCTCTAGAAACTATTTGATGTAATTAAATATTGTGCTTTTTTGAGTGTGCTTCACGCAGGTGAGTGGGCTTGACAAACCACCTGTAGAAGACACACTCCTTCCTCTCTATATGCACCAGGCACTTTCACCCAGTTACAAGGACTCAAAAATAACAATTTATATAAAAATAAAAACAAAATTAAATGTGCTAAACTAAATTAAACTTGTCATGCCATTTATATATTGCTGCTCTCTGGTGCTGTATTTATCCTCATTTGTAAGTAGTTTGGGATAAAAGCATCTGCTAAATGTAAATATAAAATGCTATGAGACGTACAGGTAGGTAATGTTAGCGGAATTTACCTGTTGCCCTTGTTTGCGGTGATATGCAGAACTACAAGTGATTTGCTCGTTTTTGCTGCTTCAATCGCATAACTTATACCTCTGTGTTCCCTGTTCATTATCAAAAAACCAATGACACACAATAAAAACACAGCTTTTTGTCCTTCATCCTGTAGTTGATTTTGTTGAATGCAGCTTTTGAGGTCACTGTCAGCCTGCTTATGTCACTTCAGAGCTCCTAATGACATAGTTAAATGCAACCATGAAGATGATGGTCTAGACAAATTAGTTCTTGAGGAATTGGGCCTGGTGGATAGTTCCAAAGTTGGAAAGCCCCTAATAACATAATCTAATTTATATATTTAGATTATATATATATAGGTGGTATTGTCCTGGATAAGACTTGGATAAGACTCGATATATATATATATATATATATATACACAGATATAACG
>CAIGQV010019532.1:5381342-5420997 GCA_903798115.1 Danio jaintianensis
ATATGCCTGTTTTAAGTTAACATTTAAAGATGTTTTATGTTTTTAATTTATTGACCCTTCTAGCATGTGACTGTGATCGGTCTGGCTCTACTATAGAGCTGTGTGACCAGACAACTGGTCAGTGCTCGTGTCAAGATGGAATAACTGGCCTTCAGTGCAATAGATGTTACCCTGGCTACTATGGGTTTCCCCTGTGCAGACGTTGCCAGTGCAACAGGTTGGCTGACATTTGTGACCCCATCACTGGAGACTGTCAGGACTGCAGGGAACACTCCGCGGGACGACACTGTGAAAGGCAAGATAGCAGTCTGAGATCACATTTCAAGATTATCAAGAGGGGTCTGGATGCAGACCTGGTGCAGTGCATTCTGAGCTGCATCCAATGCATTTTAATGTGCTCACATAACCCCACCCATAACCCTACATCTCACAGTGACATCACTAGCTCCATTGAGTGCATTGTGTCTGACATTGCATCATTGAGATATGCAGCCTCAGCTTGCATCATCAAGGCTGCATCCAGATACTATTGAGATGATCACCAAATATATAGTACTCACCAGAATATAGGTGCATTACAGGTGTAAAGAGGGATATGTTGGTGACCCTGTCTCTGGACAGCCTTGTGAGCCATGCTTATGTCCAGATCTGAATGGAAGTGGACGCTTCTTTGCCTTTTCCTGCAATAAGGATCCCCACTCTGGAGCACCACACTGTGAATGTCTGCCTGGACATACAGGTCCTCATACTTTATCATACACAACATTTCCAAGACCATCAAAGATTTCATTTAACTGATGTAACATATGTAACTAATGTAACTGAGAAAGCAAAGATACAACGTTTAAAATACAACAAAAAACTACTCTTTTATTTTTTTTTCCTTTTACAAAAAACTTATTCCTGCAGGCCCGCAATGTGACTCCTGCTCTCCTGGTTTCTTTGGTGACCTGAGGTTGCCAGGTGGTCGATGCCAGGAGTGTTGTTGCAACAATAACATCGATCCTCGTGATGGTGATGCATGTGATCCTGTAACCGGCGAGTGTTTGCGCTGCTTACACAACACTGAGGGCCCGCGCTGTCAGAGCTGCAAACGTGGATACTACGGCAATGCACTCGCTCAAGACTGCAAAGGTACAGCTTTCAAACTGAAATGAGAGCCACTGAACATCAGTGTGGCTCTTTCAGTTCTTTAAGATCAATAAATGTGTAATTGTAAATACATAGCAATTTTAACTGCTCAAATATTGCTAAAAAAATTAAAACTGCATTCATCTAAGGTTGTTTTAGTTAGATTCAAATGAAACAGTGCAGTTTATTTAAATAAGTGTGAATGTTGCCATCTGAATCCTAGTGTGCACCAAACATGGAAACTGGTTCATGGTTAAATTCCAAGGCTACTGTAAAGAATGCATTCATCTTAGGTGTGTTCGCATTTGACATGTTAGATTCAAGTGGTTAATTTGAATAAGTATGAATGCTGCAATCTGAACCCTGGTGAGCACCGAACAAGTGAACTCAGACCACTAAAAAATGAATTTTGATTCATATAAACAAACAAAAACCAGGTTGTGGTGAAGATACAACTCAAAAACGGACAGAATGCTCAAGCTGTATCTTTTATATCAAAGGAGCTTTGTTTCCCATTATATATCAGTACAGGCATTGGAAGCGCCATCTACTTGCAGCAGATCTTTATGGCTCTGTTTCGCCTCGTTTGCAAGCTGTTCGCTAGTACTTAATAAATAAAAAAAAATAGCATCTTATGTATGCCATACATTGAGCACATTAAGCCCAGCACACAGCACTATTCTGGATGTTCATTAAGTTCCATCTCAAAACATACAAAATCAAGGCTGGACTAAATATATTATTTACATTTTTGTTCCTCACCAAAACAACCAAGAGAGTCAAACAGGGATAGTTCACCCAAAAATGAAAATTTACTCTCTGTTTACACACCCTCAAGTGGTTTCAAACCTTTATGAGATTCTTTCTTTTGCTGAACACAAAAGAAGATATTTAGAAGAAAGCTGTAACTGTTAATAGGAAAAACAAATAGTCAATGGTTACAGGTTTCCAGCTTTCTTCAATAGATCTTTTTTGTGTTTAAAGTAAAGGGTGAGTAAATGATGACAGAATTGACATTTTTGGGTAAACTATGCTTTTAATGTGGCTCAAGAAAACAAAATGAACCCCCCAATGTTAACTGATAGAGAATATTAAAGTTGCTTTGTACACTGTGTCAGGACTTTTAATATAATTTTTTTCGTTTTCGTTATCCTTCAAATTTTTCACACACAGAAACCCTGAGAAAACATTTGCAAAAAATACAGAATCTTCATGCAATGATGTGGTGCACCTCCTCTCTCTTAAAAAACAAAAAAAAGTAACGGTAAATATAGTCTCCATTTCATTTAATTGATTCTGAACAGAGTCTGGCTATATGTTAAAGGTATGGGCACACACGCCAAACAACAGTGCACCAGATATTGAAACCAGTATACAATAGGCCACAGAAGTGGTTCTCAACCATCCGCACCAATCTGTCTTAATTTTGCACACTTTGTTTGTCGTAAAAAATAAATAATTTGTCAGATGATATTATATATTTCGGCTTTCACTTGTACCATGGCTCTGAATTGTCAAAACACTTTTTAAAGCACTTGCTGTTAATTTGTGCACCCAATGCAGCCGATGTTAATTTTTTAATGATGGATGAAAGTTTCAGAGGTAGTCTGTAAATGTGGTTGACACAACGTGAGGTCAAATTTATTTTTTAACGTGTGAAAATGTCAGATGAAAAGTGTGCAAAGAACTAAAGTAGCAAAGAGAAAACAGAAGTTGAGAAATTTTTTTCCATATTGTGATAAAAGTGTCAAAAAATAGGGGAAAAGTGGGGGCTTTGTTCTCTCTATTGGTTAATTGGATTTTGAGATGAGGGCATTACACCAAAATTGTATCAGGCATGCAGTTGTTTGTGGAGTGTGTAAGGTTTGAGCAGAGTAACAATTTATTAACAATTTTGTTTCTATTGTATACTCAGAATGTTCTTGTGACGGGAGGGGCACAGATGACTCAAAATGTCCAGCTGGAAGCCCCTGTCTCTGTGATCAGGACACTGGCCAGTGCCCGTGTCGCCCGGATGTCCAGGGAGCCCTGTGTAATGAATGTGATGATGGGTACTGGAACCTGGATGGAGACTCTGGGTGTCAGCCCTGCAACTGTGACCCAGAACATGCTCTTAACTACATCTGTGACAAGGTTAATATCTTATAAAACTGATTTATAAGATTTCTAAAAAAAATAATTTTCTTACAGTTTTTGTCTTGTTTCTTGTCCAAATATCTAAAAATTCCTAAATCAAGCAGCATTTTCTAGACAAGCAAAAAATATTGTCTTATTTTCAGAAATAATATGTCAAGATTAAGTGAGTTTTTCCTTAAAACAAGCTAAAATAAAAGTCTACCAATGGGATAAGCATTCATTCATTCATTCATTCATTCATTCATTCATTCATTTTCTTTTCGGCTTAGTCCCTTTATTAATCTGGGGTCGCCACAGCGGAATGAACCGCCAACTTATCCAGCATATGTTCTACGCAGCGGATGCCCTTCCAGCTGCAACCCATCACTGGGAAACATCCATACACGCTCATTCACACACATACACTACGGACAATTTAGCCTACCCAATTCACCTATACCACATGTCTTTGGACTTCTGGGGGAAAGCGGAGCACCCACGCGAACACAGGGAGAACATGCAAACTCCACACAGAAATGCCAACTGACCCAGCTGAGGCTCGAACCAGCAACCTTCTTGCTGTGAGGCGATTATGCTACCCACTGCGCCACCGTGCAGCCCCAATGGGATAAGCAAAATAATCTTATTTCAATGCAAAAACAAGTGTGTTTACTTACACCATTGGTAGATTATTTAGCTTGTTTTAAAGAAAAACTCATGTATTTTTGATTAATTTCTAGACAATATTGTTTGATTGTCTAGAAAATGCTTTTTGATTTAAGAATTTTTTGATCTTTGAGCTAGAAACAAGACAAAAACTCAGCGTCCAATAAAATCTCTTATCAGATGCCTTTTGTGCTTCATGCATTCCCTTTACGACCTTCCAGATCACAGGCCAGTGTTTATGCCAGCCAGAATATGGAGGCAGAATATGTGACGAGTGTGGTCCGAATCACTTTGGAAACCCAGATTTACAGTGCATGTGTAAGCTATTATACACAGAGTTTTGTTCTCTTCCAAGCCATGTTATTCTGACTTGCACAACACAACTTTTCATTCTTCCTTCAGCTTGTGACTGTAACTTGGAGGGCACCGTTCATCCAGCCTGTGACACTTACACAGGTGAGTGTTTGTGTAAGCCAGGGGCCACGGGCCCTTTCTGTGATGAATGTGCCCCTGGTCACAACAACAACTTTCCTGCCTGCGAACCCTGCCATGCCTGCAGCCACCTCTGGGAGAAAATCGTCTCAGGTCTTAGTTTAGACGCAGAGAGGATAGAAACCATGATGCCTTGCCCTGAAGATTTTCGGTCTAGATCTGAACTACAACACTTACAGAATTTGCTGGAGAAGCTGCAGAATCTGCTTAGCATGGGTGCTCAGGATGAGCTGAAAAAACTGGAGGAGCTTTTGGCACGTATTAGGTATGCTAATTTTATGTAATTTTTGATTTTGAATTGGCTGATTAGATATTTGCATTAACAAGCAGCTGAACAGGTGTAAAGTGGCAGGTGAGTGACTATATAAAGCTCTTGCCACCAAATCCAAATTGACAGTGGTGGAACTAACAAAGAAAACATAAAATGGAGTAATGGCTATATGTTTGTGTTTATGAATTAAGAATCATTTATAGTATCTGAAAAAAATGAATGTATTTTTTTCTAAGAATCATAATAACTAATTTCTAATATCTTTTGTCTTTGCCATAATGGCACTACATGATATTTTAGTAGTCATTTTGCTTTTCTTACTTTTTTGTCTAGTTTCTAGTCCTAAAAACTTAAATCAAGAAGCTAAAAACAAGCAAAAGCAAAAAGACATGCAAAAAATAACATACCAGTTTTTCCTTAAAACAAGCTGAATAATTTGCCAATGGGATACACAAATTAATCTTGTTTTTCGTTTTGACATAAGATTATTTAGCTTCCCCATAAGCAGATTATTATATAAAAACTCATTTAAATGTTGGCATATTATTTCTTAAAACAAGACAATATTTTTTGCTTGTCCAGAAAATGCTTCTTCCCAGCAGACACACAACATCATAAGACGTTAATATTAGGTTAGATTTAGGTCGCCAGCATCTAAGGACGATGTTATTTTGACGTCCAATAATAACGTGACGTTGATTTTAGGTTGTGTTGGAAAGTGACCAAAATCCAACTTTGAGCCAACATCTTAAACCAACGCCATCTTGATGTCAAATACTGACATTTAATTGTCAGGTATGGCAACCAAAATCCAATGTCTGATGGACGTCATAATGGTAACATCCACACAACATCAAGCTGTAACATCATTAGACGTTAATATTTTGTTGTTTTTAGGTTGCGTTGGAAAGTGACCAAAATGCAACATCTGTCTGACTTTGGACATTGACGTCAGCCTGATGTTGGGTTCTGACGTCAACCTGATTTTCATTTCCAATTAAAATGCAATGTCCCACGACGTTGGGGTACAGCATCAATCTGACGTCATATTGACGTACTGTGCCTGCTGGGTTGATTTAAGGATTTTTGGATATTTGCCCTAGAAACAAGACAAAAAATCTAAATAAGAAAAAAAATTTTATGCAGTGAAGACTTAACTAGGTTAATTGTTAAGAAGGGGCTGCACGGTGGCGCAGTGGGTAGCACGTTCGCCTCACAGCAAGAAGGTCGCTGGTCGGAGCCTCGGCTGGGTCAGTTGGCGTTTCTGTGTGGAGTTTGCATGTTCTCCCCGTGTTCGCGTGGGTTTCCTCCGGGTGCTCCGGTTTCCCCCACAAGTCCAAAGACATGTGGTATAGGTGAATTGGGTAGGCTAAATTGTCCGTAGTATATGTGTGTGTGTGTGTGTGAATGAGTGTGTATGGATGTTTCCCAGTGATGGGTTGCAGCTGGAAGGGCATCCGCTGCGTAAAAACATATGCTGGATAAGTTGGCGGTTCATCCCGCTGTGGCGACCCCAGATTAATAAAGGGACTAAGCCGAAAAGAAAATGAATGAATTGTTAAGAAGGCAAGCCATTGGACAACAGTGGTTTGTTTTGTAGCCAGAAAAACTAATTCTTGAGGGGGCTTTTTAAATATAATTTATGTAAAAACTGTTTTTATTCCAGCCAAACTAAAAGAAATAAGACTTTCTCCAGAAAAAACAAATGTTATAGGAAATACTGTGAAAATGTCCTCGCTCTATTAAAAATCACTTGGGAAATATTTGAAAAAGAATTCAAATTGCACAGGAGGGCTAATCGTTTTGTCTTCGACTCTATTTTGCATTCACTCCTCAGGAATGAAACAGAGATCATTGACCCAAACATAATCATTATTGACCCAACCCTGCTGCTCAACACTGACATCGACAACATCCGCCTTGAGTTCAACAAGCTGCTGAAGAATCTCAGAGAGAAGACAAAAGAGGGTCCGGTGACAGACATAAAAGCTGTTAATGGTTTGTGTAAAAATTATTATCGACATGAAAATGTATTGTGCCAGAATCAAAGTATCATTTATCAATTATTTTAAGGGTTTAAAGGCATCATGGGCTACAAAAAACTTCATGTGCTGTCTCTACAGATATTTTGAATAAGATCAAAAAGTTCTATGACGAGTTCACTGACAGCGAGAAGAAAGTAGAAGCAGCTAAAAAAGTCCAAGAAGCCTCCAGGAAGACGAGAGAGAAAGTCACACTGGAGCTCGCCAAGTGTCGCATAGGAGAGATGGATAAGCTGGAGAGGAAAGTGAAAGCTCTGAGCGCTGCCAACATTAATGAGGAGGTGAATGGGGGGTAAAACTGGGCTTTTGCCATTTGAAAAATATGTAAATCTGTGTATTGCAGTGCAACTTTGTATGCTGTAGGTCTGTGGAGCTCCAGGCAATGCAGAATGTGAGAAAGCGAAATGTGGTGGAGCTTTGTGTGGGAAGTGTGGAGGACCGGCCTGTACGGGGAGTTTACCCATCAGCCTCAATGCCTCCAAACTGGCAGAGATGACGGAGAAGAACATCACTGCTCTGCGCAGTCAACTCAAAGAAGCTGATGCTCAGGCATGTCCAAAACATACCAGTACTTTCCTAAAAAGGCCTGACATTTATATAATTTTGATTAAACTTTTTTTTTTGTTCTGTAAATGTAGAATTTAGGCTTTGTTTCCTTTCTACTTACAGCTCAGAAATGCCTCAGAAATGACTAATTACGTCAAGGATCAAGCAGAAGTCATGATGGATAAAATTAATCGCACAAAAACTAAATATGAGCAGCAAAAGATTGACACCAAGAAACTCATTGAGAAGGTCAAGAATTACCTGCAAGGTACTGTGAGAACAGATCAGTTGTCAGCTTTTGGTTTTGGATTTATCCAGTTTCTTATATTTCATCTTCTACTCACCTTAAAGGGGTGGTCCACAACTGACACTTCTGTACTCTTAATTCACTTGTCAAAACTTGTTTGAGTTTCTTTTTTTCCTGTTGAACACACAAAAAAGGTTATTTTGAAAAATGTCGTAAATTGGTAACCATTGATTTCCATAGAATTTTTTTTCAACTATGGAGGGCAATGGTTACAGGTTTCCAGCGTTCCTCAAAATATCTTCTTTTGTGTTCAACAGAATAAAATAACTAAAGTGGTCAAGGGTGAGTAAATGATGGCAGAATTTTCATTTTGGGGAAAGCTAGTGGGCCCTATCATACACCCGGCGCAATAAGGTGCAAGACGTGTTTGGCACGATTTGTTGCTATTTTCAGACCAGCGCAACCCTAATTTTTTTTACTACGCCACGTTGTTTAAATCCATTTTCGTCACTTTGTGGACTCATGGGTGTGCTGGTCTAAAATAGAGGTGTGTTAAGGCGCATTGTTGGCTCGTTGCATTTTGAAGAACTGAAATAGACATGAAAGCTGGTCTAAAGTCCAGCGCAGAGTGCGTTAGTTATGCACCTATGCAGGTTCAAATGCTTAATACACACAGGATGTACAGCAATACACAAATATCTTTACATATGAAAAAAATTAAAGGAATAAACTTTACAAAAATTATTATTTTCTACATAAATATAAAAATCACTACTTCCATGCCTTCTTCATGCCTCCATGCCTTTTTTTCAGTTCATTCATGACAATTTGCATTAGTATAATGTTATTATTATTAGCAGTATTATTTATTATATGCATATTTATATTTGTATAATATATTTGTATAATAAAAACAAGTTTAGATTTGTCCACCTGTCGGGTTTTGGAGACGTATGTGTCACTATATGGGGCACATGAATAAGATGTGTGTTTGAACATAACTCCGTTTTTTGACCGCACTTCATTATTATTGTTCATTTATTCCTTTGCTGGAAATTAGAACTGAATTTAGAAATAGTTTTGAAACAAATCTTTGCGCTTAATAAACAAAATTAAATATGTAGGCTAATGGATGTCTTCAGTGGAGTGAGTACAACACAGTTTCCTCATCCACAAGAGTAAAGGAGTAAAATAAAGAGTAAAAGTAAAGTAAAGAGAAAGTAAAGAGGCCAAATGGAGGAGGCTCATTCTTTATCCTCGTGCTGCAGATGGTCTGTTTAACTGTTTTCTCGCTAGTGAAGCGTTCAGTTTTTCCACTTACAAAGTCCAGTATGTAAATAGCAAATGCACCATGGCGCAACGCAACTGACTCTTAAAGGGAATGAGAGATGGGACTCTGATTGGTTTAATGCACGTTATGCTCAAAACACACCTATAACGCATTATGAGAATAAGCGCAACCCTGTTAGACCATGCGCCGGGGCACAGAGCGTATTTTTCCGTCCTTAAAATAGCAAAAGTGGATTCGGACACTCCCTTAATGCTTTTGCGCCATGCGCTTTAGACTTTGCGCATAGATCGCTAAAATAGAGCCCAGTATCTTCAATTTGTGGAGCATAACAGCAGAGGGTGAAGCTTCTGTTTTTTATGTGAAAAGTAATGGAATGGAATGGAAAGGTTATGGAAAATTCCCGCTTGATAAGAACGCAGCCCACTAGAAGAAGAACTCAACTGTTTTCCACTTATTGACCACACTTATGCTTTTATTTTTCAATTCTTTGATGCAATGACCAATCAGTCATTAGTCATTTAATGAGGAAGTAGGGCTGGGCGATATGGCAAAAATGCAATCTTGATTATTGTTTTCCATATTGAACGATAACAATATATATTTCGGTATCAGTTGTTAATGCTTCCAGATTTAAAAAAGTACCCCAACAATGACTGAAGCCACAAAAATTAGAGGGTCCATTATATGGCATAACGTATTTTCGGCTGATAAATTTTCGGTGGCCGAAAATTTGGTACATCTCTAATATCAGCACACTTCTACATTCCCATTGTTGCACATTTCTGCTGTGCGATTGGCTCTTAAATTAATATGGAGTAAAAAAGTCCAGAGCTTATCATTGTTATTGACATTCATTTTATCGCGATTCGATATAATATCGTTTATTGGCCCAGCCCTACGAGGAAGGTTACCTTTAGGCACAAATACAGACATCACTGTTACAGCATGAAAAAAGTATAAAAAAAAATACAAACGTTTATATACAAAGCTTTCTTTTTAAGTTACTACAAAGATCATGAAATCATGTTCAAATACAATTGATACAACACAATTTCAACCAACTCAAATACAAGCAATGAAAATATTAAAGCTCTCCATAGTAAAAGTAGTTCTTGATCATGTGACTATAGTATTTATTTGTAAAATCTGCCCTGAGCTACAGCTTATTCCCACATTCTAACATCTTCCTAATGCAGTCTTTTAATGATGCAATAAAATGTGAATGCCCCAATATTCATGAATTTCTTGCATGCCATCAATACAGTGGAACTTTTCCTTCAATTTCTATTCAATCGCAAGGGTTGAGTTTGAATTTCTATTTTAATACTTTTAAAGAAAGCCACAAATGTGTAATGACATTAAAGAATGCATTTGGCATTTTTTTGAATATGTAAGTATACAAAACATAACAAATATAACAAATTAAAAATAGTAACAAATTAATAATAGCTAATAATTTAACACTAAGTAACATTTACTGTTAATTAAAAATTTTCATTTTTTTCAAATTAATCCGAACAGAGATTTTTGTCTTGTTTCTAGTCCAAATATCTAAAAAATTGTTAAATCAAGAAGCATTTTCTAGACAAGTAAGTAAAAAATAATAATATGCCACAATTAAGTGAGTTTTTCCATAAAACAAGCAGAATAATTAGCTAATGGGCTACACTCTCAGAAATAAAGGTACAGTAGCTGTCACTGGGCCAGTACCTTTTCAAAAGATACATATTTGTACCCAAAGAGTCAACAGTGGTACCTCAAAGGTGCATTTTAGTGCACAAATGTACCTAAAAAGTACCTTTGAGGTACCATTATGGACCCTTCGGGTACAAATATGTATCTTTTGAAAAGGTACTGCCCAAGTGACAGCTACTGTACCTTTATTTCTTAGAGTGTAAGCAAAATAATCTTGTTTTTTTATTTTGACATTAGATTATTTTGCTCACCCTATTGACAGATTATTTTGTTAGTTTTAAGGAAAAACCCACTTAATTTTGGCATATTATTTCTACAATATACATACAATATGTTTTGCTTGTCTAGAAAATGCTTCTTGATTTAAGAATATTTAGATACGTGGACTAGAAACAAGACAAAAAATCTAAATAAGAAAAGCATTTTCTGCAGTGTACTACTTGTGCTTACAGTGACATAAAATGCGCACAGTAAAATGTAAATGAATTCACTTGAATTTTGTACCCAAACAGATGAGTTAGTGAAGCCAGAGGACATTGAGAAACTGGCAAACGCTGTGTTATCTATTCAGCTGCCTAAGTCCCCTGATGAGATCAAGGACATGATTGAGGACATTAAAAAAATCCTGGCAAACATCACAGAATTTGACGACGATCTCGAGTACCTGGAGAAACAAGCCAAAATTGCTGGCAACATGAAGGAAAGAGCCAAAGAAATCTTGTGAGGCTGCAGTAATTAAGTCTATGTCTCAAAGCTGTAGTTTTAAGCATGTTATACAAGGCTAAACTTATAGCAATCATAGTTAATCATATCTGGTTGTTTATTACTAGGAACCGAACCAAATCAATCGATGTGAAGGAGATAGAGAAAGCTCTGAATGATACAGCAGAGCTCCATGACAAGATAGTCAATGGTCTGGGCGAGGCTGAACAAAACAATGACGTCATCAGAGACAAAGTTAATGAGGTAAAGGTTTATTTTTCTAAATAAAAAAACATGCATGTTTAAACCTCCTGCTCTCTTAGAATTCTGTATACACCATTCATCCTTTGGGTCAAAAATGACATGCCTTCACTAAATCTCTAAAATAAAGCAACTAAATTTCATTTCAAACCTCAAATTTATTTTTTTGCACAAAGAAATAACCTCATCTTCATCACAAACTCTGTAAATATCTACTGTTTTTCCTCAGCAGTGTGAAGTGTTTCATCAATGTTTAATCACAGGGCAACACTAGTTTTTCGACTGAAGTAAAATTTTGCAATGCTAAACGTACCTGCATTAAAATAAAAAGTTTTTAGCAAGACAGTATTCATAAAAGTTAAAGCAGTGTTTGGGAGTGTGTACATGCCATTAGTTTTTGTGGTGTAAAAATTGTTTTAGATGTGGCCAGTCAAAATTGACCCTGAAGGACCACTGTTGTACCCTAAATGTGCAAAAACATGAAAAAAAGTCTTCATGAAAATATGAAAATAGAAAATGATGTATTTTCTCTATCATTGGGGTAACTTTAGAAAGTCACCAATCTTCAAGATAAAAAAACATTGTTTAGTTTATTTTTTGACCCATAAGTAGACAGGTGGGTTAAAGGTGCAGTAGGTGATCTGCCAAAATGCTATCCGTTAGCATAATAGCTTTGAAAACACAGTCCCGCCTCCTGAAATCACGAACGCGCACCTTAAAGATGACAGTAGACAACCCACTAGATCATGTCATTTGCCAGTTAGAAAACTTTACGGTACTTTATAATACTACAATTCCGAACGAAAAACTGTATTATATCTAGCACGTTTTCAATTGTGTAGCAAGCAAAACTTGTCATAATGTGCAATATTTCATCCATGCAAGGATCGCTGGTCTTACACTCATGCGCTTTGTCCTAAAGCGACTGCTGTATGCTTAGTGGTTGGCCGGCGGGGTGCAGGAATTACACTTATTAATAAGGCATACTCATATGCTATTTCATACCGAATATTCAGAGTAGCATGGTAAACAATATGGGGAGTGCGTCACAGGTGTCAACGTTCAAAAATGAACCAATGTGAATATAAAACCAACTTCACCTCAGTAAAGCAGGCTAGCCGGAATACCGCTATTTACTGATGTTTTGTTGTTAAACTAAATAAAAATCTACATTATCGATGCTGTAAAAGGTTCCTTATGAAATTGAATATAGTCACATCAATCGTTCGCCGGAAGATTTCAATCTACATCAGCTCTGCGTGACTAAAAGAGTTTATTTACCTGTCTATTTATTTACCTGTACATTACCTGTCTAAAAGAAATACTTTAGCCATGGTGTCATCCTTCCTCCAGCGTGCAAAAGTAACTCCAATATTGATTCAGGATTTTAAAAAGTTTTGATTCAGCATTTGTTTTTACCGCTGTCACTCTCTCTCTCGTGTGCCGTGTTCACGTGCAAACAGCAGATCTGTCTGTGTGAAGAGGGATGCGCAGATGTACAAATCTACATTTGTTGACAGACAGTTTGGGCTACTTATCAGAATTATGGGAATTATCGGCCTGACAAATTTTAATTGGATGAACATTTTTTAATCTTATGCCTTACCCAGAATATAAAAATACATATAAATACATTTAGATCATTTACTTTAATCATTACTATTGGAATGTGAAGAGACTTTCAACCAGCACAACAAAAAATGTTTCTGTAGACAATCACCTACTGCAGCTTTAAGGAATATTTCATTGTGCATTTATGCCTTTATTTACTCATGTTGATGTTGTTTTAGAGCATTATGTTGTAATTATTCAAAATTATGTTAGACATGTTGCCCAACACCATTTTATATTTGAGTGAACTATCACTTTAAAATAAATCCTTATTCATTATTAAATTTGTTGTCTTGATCTCAGTATGTTGATAATTACAGCTCTTTCCCTCCACAATAAACATTATTTCCGCATTAATTTTGAACAGACTGAACCTAAACTTAGAAATACTGAGGATCATTTGAATTCGACTCGTGCCAAAACATTACTGGATGAAATCGAGGCTTTGAAAAACAAGACAGAGATGAACAGAGCTCAGGGGAAGGAGGCCAAAGATGCTGCCGATGCGGCGCTCAACAGTGCCAAAGACACTGGCAAGGTAAATGCTAAGCACAAGATCATATGTTTTATATAAACACAACACACCATGTTCCAAATTATTATGCAAGTCTATGGATTCATTAAAATATACATACCGATTGTTTTTTTTTAAAGAAAGCATTTGTTTGATTTCTTGAATCTTTAAGCATAATTAATGAAATCCTTGTTGAACATTATGACTCCTCACGAAAGTTGTTGTCTTTTTTTGAAATGTATTGATACAAATATTAGGAAGTTTTGCCTTTTTTAATGAAATTGTAATATCTGTGCCTCATTTCCTTTTGCTTTCATTTTACTGGCAATGCTTCTTTCTTTAAATAGAGTAAAAAATGTTTGGCTCTTTTTTTTTCAGGTTTGGCTTGTGCAGTAAATACGTTCTGCTTTTGAGCACTGCAGGCCAAATGAAATAAAAAAAGATGCAATTATAATTATGTGGGTCTGTTGGTATGAATAATAGAGTGTGGTTTGTATACTGGGAAATTTGTATCCATTTGAGTGACAGTCAAAATTAATATCATTTCTATTCATTGACGTATCCAATACTAATACAAAAACTGCTTTGCATGTAGTATATGGAAAATACGTTTCCATAAAAAACAAAGGCATTTTGTAAACAAAACTTATACAATACTTATATGACTTTATGATGCTGACATTTTTATTCAACCTTTATGTGTAACTTTACAGCAACTTTAAATACCTGTTTGCTGCACATCTTTGTTTTTTTATGCTGTCCTTTTTGTGGAATTAATTTGTTTGACAAAAACTTTTTTTAATGCTTTAAACCACTCAAACTCTTTGTGATTTGATAATCACTGTTCAGTTTCTGGAAAATATCAGTTGTTTTTATGCCTTTTGTGATGCCTTTTTATGCTTTTCTTCTTCAGAAAAATCTCCTCATTTTGCATGAGAACTTGCTTCTTGCTCATTAGTGTGGTACAAACTACCTAACAAATCTATATGGACTGATTATCTACAGATTAAATCTGGGCGTCCTTGATTTTGACAAAGGGAGTGAGTGGGACTTTGGTGAAGTGGAAATATCTAAAAAAATTTAAATCAATTATTAAAAACAAATAAACTGTTATTTTGGGGTTATGTGTGGTTAGCACATAATAAAATGTAATGTAATGTGTGTATTTATATAGCGCGTTTATCATGTATGGCCATACACCCAAAGCGCTTCACAATCATGAGGGGGGTCTCTCCACACCACCATCAGTGTGCAGCATCCACTTGGACGGCAGCCACAGGACAACGGCGCCAGTGCGCTCACCACACACCAGCTATTGGTGGAGTTTAGAGACAGTGATACAGCCAATTCGGTGGATAGGGATGATTGGGAGGCCATGATGAGTAAGGGCCTATGGAGGGATTTGGCCAGGACACCGGGGTTACAAGAAGTGCCATGGGATTTTTAATGACCACAGAGAGTCAGGACCTCGGTTTAACATCTCATCCGAAAGACATCGCTCACTGACAGAATAGCGTCCCCTTCACTTTACTGGGGCATTAAGACTGGCCTCACTAACACCACTTCCAACAGTAACCTAGTTTTCCCAAGTGGTCTCCCATCCAGGTGCTGACCGGGAACAGCCCTGCTTAGCTTCAGTGAGTAATCGGTCTTGGGTTGCAGGGTGATATGGCTGTGGCACAGTTGCCTCACATCAGGAATGTCACTGGTTTGAGTCCCGGCTTGATCAGGAGGCATTTCTATGTGGAGTTTGCATGGCCATGTACTGAATTAGTAGTGTGTAAATGAGTGAGTTTTACCTAAACTATCTTAATTTGTATTCTAAAAATGAAGGAAGGTCACGAAGAGTTGGACAGAATCTTACTCCACAGTGCCATCACAATCCCCAACTGAAATTGAACATTTTAGCTTAAATAACTGGGAAAGGGAGAGTCATTCATAGCTTTCTGAGCACTTAAAGTAATTTAAGTAATACTAATTCACTTAATAATTCACCCAAAAATAAACACATTTTTACTCACTAATACTTTTTACTCGCCCAGAAGTGGTTATTAACATTTATGGGTTTCTTTCTTCTGTTGAACACAAGATAAGATATTTTTAAGTGAGCTAGAAAATGACTTCCATAAAGGGAAAAAACAAATACAATGGAGGTCAATGTTAACAATAGAATAAAGAAAATCATGAAGGTTTGAGGTAAAGCATGAGTAAATGATGACAGAATTTTCAGTTTTGGGTGAACTATCCTTTTAAGCATTTAAAATGGCAGTCTGAGAAGCTTAATAAATATGGGTGCTGGATGTGTTGAGTGGAGCATGGTGGTTCAGTGGTTAGCACTGTCCCCTGACAGCAAGAAGGTCGCTGGTTCGAGTCCCGGTTGGGTCCGTTGGCATTTCTGTGTGGAGTTTGCATGTTCTCCACGTGTTGGTGTGGGTTTCCTCCGGGTGCTCTGGTTTCCCCCACAGTCCAAACACATGCGCTATAGGTGAATTAGATGAACTAAATTGGCAGTAGTGTATGTGTGTGCATGTGAGAGTCTATGGGTGTTTCTCAGTACTGGGTTGCGGCTGGAAGGGCATCCGCTGTGTAAAGCATATGCTGGATAAGTTTGCAGTTCATTCCACTGTGGCGACCCCTGATAAATAAGGGACTAAGCCGAAGGAAAATGAATGAATAAATGAAGTCATTTAATAATTTGAAATGTAATATGCTTAATGTACAAATATGATAACTGTGTGCTTACTACTAACACTAAATGGAAAGGCATTGCAGCTGCATTCAATTAAGTTCTCCAAAAGTTGATTGCTTTTTTGCATTGGCAGGATCTTGAGGAGCTGAAAGAGCAGTTTGAAAAATTGAAACTGAATAGCACAAACCAGAATGTCTCTGGCGAGGCAAATGACCGTCTGAAGAACATCACAATGGAGGCAGAAAATCTGGCTAAATATGTGGAAGATAAAATGAAGGAAATTGAAGGTATATCACAAAACAGCTGTATGCATCAATGTAATTGTATTATTTCTTTTTACAAAATGAATTGTTTCTTTATCCTTGTGGGTTTCAGACTTGGAAGCAAAGATTCTGGTCTCAAATAAAAGAAAAGATGAAATGATGAAAGAGTTGGAGGAGCTCCAGAAGGAGGCAGATGATCTGAAAAACTTTATTGTTGATAAAGTGCAGAGATACAGTCTGTGCTCCACTTAATCCTACAAGGGCTTCCCTTCCTTAAAATCAGAGGAAACATTTTTAGTGTTTGAAATGGGAGGATCTTGACAGCAACACAGGGGAAAACTGCCTCGGACTAGAATTATGAAAATGGTGCAGTTGTTTTATCTTGATCCTGTATGGGTTTGTTAACTTTTTGTTTACAATCTAGTTAGATGAATTCTCATCAAGCACCAGAAATGCCTTTTTGTCTCTCCAGTATATTTTTGGCAAATTATGGAACTGTCCATTATATGAAAATCTCAGAAACAGACTGTATAACCCTTGTTGGCCACAAGGAGTCGCAAGAGTAAAATTGAAAATGCTACACAGCCCATGCAACGTTGCAGATTTACAGGCGCAGTAAACAAAGAAAGCACATTTTACTCAAATTGTGAGCTTGTTGAATTGAATAAGATGATTAAAGATTGTTTAACTATCTTGTTCACCTAGCATATATTCTTACTGAGATGTTCTCTCTGAATTGCAATGATTCTAGTGAGCCAAGTTTAAAATTAGCACACGTTTGAATGAGAGAAGCAATTTAGTTTACTGTTCAGTTCAACGTTAAGTCTTTTTAAATGAGTTGTCTGAGCAATTTAAGCAACAGTAATGAGTACAGTCGCTTTTAGATATGTAATAATTCGATTAATGGATAATAAGAACTCATACTTCAGAATACCTCTACAGCTGCTCCATAGGCAGTGATAAGACAGTCAAGTTTAGACGCCTGCTGCTTGAGGAATGTGTTGGCTTGTCTCTCACGGGAGGTGGAGGGTCTGTGCTTTTGTCCTGCAGTGTTAACAGCCCCTCCATTTACTATTGAAATGCGAAACCAAAGGTAAAGCCCCACTGATGTCTTTCCATTGATCTACCTGAGTGGATCTGCCCCAATTTTTATTGTTGAGAGACATTTTGTCTGGGATAATTTCATCTTAGTTGGTTCAAGATTAATGGCAAAAGATTTTAAACCACAAAATTGCTTTCAAAAAATGAGAGAGAGAGAGAGAGAGAGAGAGAGAGAGAGAGAGAGAGAGAGAGCATTTACTTATTTACTCACCCTCTCGTGATTCTAAACCTTTATAAGTTTCTTATTTTCTAATGAACACAAAGGGAGATTTTTGAAGTATGTTGACTAGTTAGTTGACTACACTAAAGAAGAAGATTTTTGTTGCTTGTTCAAACTACTTAATTAAAATGAGCTGAAACAACACAATTCTTGAGATTTTCTTGCCAACTTAATTGTTTTATTTTCAATTCACTTACATTTGTTACTGTTACTGTAAACTTTATTGTCCTCTTATGGGGAGATTTGTTCTGCAGCGTAATACGTTTACAACACATACATCATACCACACACTTAGGACAAACATAAAACAACATTAATAGTACTAAAAACAGAGGCTACCTCCTCCCACTAAAATTCAGCAAATCAATCGCACAAGGAACAATTGAAAATTTTAATCTGTTGGTCCTCGCCAAAGGGACCCTATACCGAGATCCTGAGGGAAGAATTTGAAATGAATCACTTTTACCCCTAATACTTTGCTGCAGGTATTTAAAACCTTAGTTACGTTAACTTAGTCCATTGGTGTTGAGACCTGCATTTTTTACAGTGTAGAATGTAGACACCGTAGTTGTAAACAAAACAAAAACAAACATACTCTAGAGGTCAATGGCAACCAGTTTCGAACATTCTGTAAAATATATTATTTTGTGTTCAACAGAAAAAAGAAACTCAAACAGGCTTGGAGCAACTGGAAAATTATTACCCAGTTTTTATTTCTGACTCAACTATAACTTTAAATAGTACTTATGATTTGAGTTAATCCAACTAGTTTAGGTGCAACAATCTTAAGTACATTTTTAAAGTAACTAACATTTATTTCTTGAGTATAGGTCAGACAGTCCGCTGAATGATTAAACTTAGTCTTTCAGGGATTGCAGATAGTACAGTTGTTGTCACCTCACCTAATCTCTTCCTGAAGTTTGCAAAGAGAAAACAAAGGAAAAAGCCTTGGTGAATGACCAAGTTAGATTCACTTTTGCACCGTGTGCTTTGGAGGACTTGCTTTACACCTAAATAACTGGCCGGAATACACTGATAATCAAAAGCTCTGGGTTACTTCTTAACATCTAAAATGACAGACTGTTGTTTCTGTTCCTGATCATTTGGATTATTATACTCATTTTACTCGGCCGAGACAAGATTCACATGAACCTCCTGCTCTTTGACTCACCTTTGAACTGACTAATTACTGAAGAATCCCCACTTATTTACGGCCATTTTACTGATCACAGGTCCAATCACTGGAAGAAAAGTTTATTGTTTGGAAAATTGTTATAGAAATTTGTAATGGTTACGCTTGATAAATTAGTTTTATTCATGTAAAATATTAATTTTCTGTTGCAATGAATATATAAGGCTTTATATTTTTCCTAAAACCATGGTACTACAATACAACATAATGTAGTATCACTATTTGCGCCTTGGAGTTACATTTTAACACGTGGTGCATGAAGTCAACCTTACTAATATTATAAAAAAAACAGTATAAATTATTTGACCTTTTGTTGCGACCAAAAGAAAAATAAATATTATAATATTAGGCCTTTTAATTTTGGCAATTTTATTTTACCCATTTGACGATTTTTTTAAACACACAAACTTTAACTGTAAATCCCGTTAAACGGCGCGTTTTCCACACTCTATGTAAATATTTGCTATCTGTGTTATCTATTTGACATGTATATACAATCGCAACGACTTGGACTTACACTTCTGCGCATTCTTAATTAGTTTTATCCGTTTTTAACTTACTGTACCTATAAGACCACCTTCGTGAATTTTGTGAATGGGGGAGGGAGACGCATGCGCAGAACTTCAGCGGCTGAGGAAAAAAGTTTCGCGCAGCTCCTCCAGCTGCAGTAAAGCAGCAGCAGCAGCAGCAGAGCCTGCAGCAATCAGATTCAGCTCTGCAGTTTCCCCACACAAAATCAGGATTAGTGCACCCTGAAGAAAGAAACTGGAAAAATGCTTTTACAGCTCGCAGCCCTTTCAAGTAAGTTTCATTTTAGCTTTGTTGGAGTCTCTTTTGCAATTCATTTAAGCTACTCAAGTACAGCTAGGTTTTTAACTTCCAAAAAATAAATCGGAACTTGTACTTTTATAAAGGCTATGTTTCAAATTTGCATGTTTACTTGTGAATTATATTTGTTGTTGTGGCATAACTGTTAAATGTTTTAGTTTTTTTTCATTTTTATTAAATTAATTTAATTTACTGCGATCAAATCTATGCAGAAAATGATTATAGGTCATGATAATCTTAATTATAATAATAATAATAATAGTCATTTATATTGACATCTTTTGTCTTTTTCCACAAGTAAATGTTCTGAATAATGATATTTTTATTTGAAAAATTGAGGACACATTATCAGTAGTTTATTAAATGAAACCCAAATTAACATTTTACTTTAAAACATAACTATTAATGGCAAATCCTGAGAAACAAGAAGCTAAATAGATAATTCATCAAAAATGTAAATTGACTTTATTAGTTACATTTTTTTGCGATAGAGAGAGAAATTTATTTTGAAGAATCACGGAAACCTGTAACCACTGACATCTATACTAGGAATAATACTATGGAGGTCAATGACTGCTGGTTTTCAGTATTCTTTAAATTATGCTCTTCTTTGTTCAATAAAAGGGCTGAAGCAAGTAGATAGTTAGCAAATGATGACAGAATTTTAATACAGATTCACTTAAAAAGCTTTTTTTTTTTACCCCCACAAAGTTCTAGGGGCCTGGGCTCTGGCAGATGTGCCTGAGCTGGGAGATGTTTGCACAGAAGGGAGCTGTTATCCTGCCACAGGAGATCTGCTCATCGGAAGAGCTCAGCAACTTTTGGTCACCTCAACATGCGGAGTCCACAAACCTGAGCCCTTTTGTATCGTCAGTCATTTGCAGGTCACTTCAAAATCCTTATTTTTAATTGCTGGCTAAATGTGAAATGGGGAAGTATCAAACAATTGACCTGTTGACTCTGAATTATAATTATGACGAGATTGTGAATGAGCCAACATCAGTTTAGTGGTGGAAATGAAAGGAATGTGATTTTAAGTTGCATAGAAAAGCATTAATTATATGGCAACGTCATGATGTCAATTGATATATGTACATCCGAAATGAAAACTAAACCCCTGTGGGCTCTAAATCTGGCCTGATAATTATATTTTAATACCCTTATTGAAGATTTATGTGTTATTTCCACTTGTGGGATTTCACCCAACACCCCTCAGGGCTTTGAATCTGGAACATCTTCAGAAAGAGCTTTTATTACCGTCCTGTATTTTCATGTGGGTGTTTTTGGAACATGAAAATATGTTTGTCTTTAGAGATTTGTTTCAGGATCTGTCTCCTTTAAATGTCTAGACTACTTCCTACCCGACAAAACGCCTTCAACTGTTTTACGTAGGACCATTGGACATGTTATGAGGGTCTTCAAAAAAGCAACTTGTAGGTTTATAGGGGTTTGTTGATGCCACGGCTGAGCGATAAATACTCATAATTGCTTCTAAGTTGTCTCGTCACCAGCAATTTGCTTCACACCATTGTATCAGATCTGTTGATCATCTATCTTGATCTCTTTTTACATTTTATCGTTTAAGACTTAAGTGGTGTCATCGCAGACAAACCTTTGTAGTACAACATTTTGTCTTGGTATGTAGACACTCATTAAAACGGTGGAGGTGATGTCACCCCTATCCTTTGTGTTGTGGGTCAAATAGCGGTTAAGAGGCAGGAACTCATTTTAAAACACTAGTCAGATTACAAAACCCTAATCCACTTTCAAGATAACAAAATTGCTTTAATTTGATTTTAATGAAGTGAAAAAATGTAGAAACATCTGGCGAACACATGAAACCAATGCTCTCTGTAGGCCTTCAGACGTTGAAAAAGCTGCGCCATGTAAATCAGACCAAGTGGGTGGACTTGTTTCAGTACATCCAATGTCCTTCACAGTCACTCATTTCATCAGGAGAGTTTTTTTCCCTGTCACAAGAATGCAATTGACATTATCTGGCTTTCCCACTCCTCCATCACAGGAAGAGAAGAAGTGCTTTGTGTGCGATTCCAGGCAGGCCTACAATGAGACGGCGCACCAAGTAACCAGCCACAGCATTGAAAACGTTGTCACCACGTTTGCCCCAAACCGCCTCAAGACATGGTGGCAGTCGGAAAACGGTGAGTTGAGTTGTAGATCCAAACAGGACAATTGCTCAATCTTCCTTCCTTTTCAGCACTATTTTAAGCACTTGTTCAGTAACGGATGTGAAGGACTGTGCTATTCCTATGGTTCTCATGGGAAGGCTGTGAAACAAGGTCTTATTAGCGGGAACTCTCTCTCATTAGTGTCTGTTAGTTCCCCCATAATCAGACCAAAAAGAGGGACTAACTCCTTTAAAGCAGTTGTGTAATTGCTGACCTGTTAAGGTTATGACCAGTCTTTAAGCTGTGGAATGGCAACCCTTTTTTTCCCTTGGGAAAGAGTTTTCTACCTGCTGACGGTGTTTAAGGAAGATTTCAGCCCAAATTTGAAGTTTCACAAACTAATTTCGAGAGGAGCACGTGACATGATTGATCCCCCATCAGTAATCATTAGCTAGCCAATTGGATCATTCTAAACTCAACATAAATATTCTGCCTAACTTTACTCCCTTATCTTCGTTTTGGAAGACCCCCCCCCCCTCCCCCCATCCACCCCTTCTCCCTCCTCCTTTTTTCTAGTTTAATCCAGGATAGGGCGACACAGGGGCTCAGTGGCTAGCACAGCTTCCTCACAGCAAGAAGGTCGCTGGTTCAAGTCCTAGCTGTACCAGTCGGCATTTCTGTGCGGAGTTTACATGTTCTCCCTGTGCTTGCGTGGGTTTCCCCCGGGTACTCCAGTTTTTTTTCCACAGTCCAAAGACATGAGACATAAGTGAATTAAATAATAGTAACAGTCACAAGCACTTTAGTACTGAGCTTCTCTACGTGAGTATGCACTGGTGTGGTTGGCGGTCTATTCCTATAGAGCTGTCATTGTTAATCAAGGAATAGGCCGAATGAATTGGGGGAGCTCTCAAGAACTACCTGATCTCGTACCCCCTTACATGCTCATTGACCAGGTGGGAGCCTTGGGCTCATCTATCTCCGAGCTCAGGGTTCTCTCCCGGGACAGCATGCCAAACCTGCTAAGTGTGAACTCTTGAAACATTAATAAATGGCATAGTTGTTTTGGGAAATTATCATATTTGGGAATATATAATTGTATTTAAATATGACAAAATATTAATTGGAGTATTATTTCTTTTTTAACAAAACAAGCCGGACTGCTTCACAGCTTATTAATATTTGAAAAGAAATTAACTAAAACCAAGGCATATATAAGGGGACTTTGCTTAAACATAAAACAGGAGCTTAACGTAAACATAAAATATCAGACAATCGATAAACTTTAAATATGAGAAGATTAGTCTGGGTTGTAAAATGTCATGTGGGGTGACTTTGAGAAAACCTGGAGATAATAATAAATAAATAAAAAGTATTATATATGTGAAAAATCTTTAAAAATATATATATTTAAAAAATCCAGTGATGGGTTGCAGCTGGAAGGGCATCTGCTGCGTAAAACATATGCTGGATAAGTTGGCGGTTCATTCCGCTGTGGCGACCCCAGATTAATAAAGGGACTAAGCCGAAAAGAAAATGAATGAATATATTTAAAAAATATTATTAAGACACTCACACTGATTAAATATTGTAAGAAATTTTCTTAAATTGTTTTACTTTAATATTAGTTTAAATGGTGGTATGGCAGAATTAATTTAAAGGTATAGTTCACTCAAAAAGCAAAAATGTAATCACTATTTACTCACCCTAAATTGGTTCCAAACCTTTATGAGTTTCTTTCTTCTGTTGAACACAAAAGAAGATATTTTGAAGAAAGCTGAATTCCTGTAACCATTGACTTCCATAGTAGGGCCAATACTAACCAATACTATAGATGTCAATGGTTACGGGTTTCCAGCTTTCTTCAAAATATCTTCTTTTGTGTTCAACAGTAGAAAGAAACTCAAACAGATTTGGAAGAAGTGAAGGGTGAATAAATAGTGTGTTTTTATTTCATTTTTGGGTGAACTATCCCTTTAAGGTAAGTACTTTTAAGTACTTGCTACTAGAAACTAAAATAGAATTTTTTTTAATACATTTAATTTACTTGTTTTATATCACGTTTTTCATTTTCTTTATCTTAGAGGGTGTTAATGCTAAATTTTCTCAAAAAACCCCTGAAACTTTTAATGCAAGTTTTTTAAATTGGTTTTACAGTTTTGAATATCAAGAAGTGCATGAAACAATTTAAAAGTTACAAGCAAGACTTTCAGTGAATAATAACTTAAATTTACATTTATCACTTTTTTAAGCCATCGTGTATTTGTACCTGGGAACATTCCCATTATCCTAAAACCAACAAACCCTCTCGGATTAGTGTGGAAACATCTTCAGCCAACATGGAGAAGATCCAGCTGTTACAAGCTGTCAGAATGTACAATCCTACAAGCCATATGTTCCTCAATGACATGAGGAAATGGAAATGTTGAGATTTACTGCATATTGCAGAGGAGGAGTGTGAAATGCGGGACAGGAAACGAGGGGCCACGAATGCAACCAGAGAATCCTGTGAATGTATAGTTTAGGAGAGAGTATGAGGAGGACAGAGAAATAATCACCCATGAGAGATAACGGGAGCAAAAGTCTGCGAATACAGGGGGTGACCTCCTACATAATTAAAGATACAACTCTGTTTATTCTTAGTTTTGAAGTTTATAGACCCCCAAAGCGTTTTCCACTAAAAAAAGCAGATGTTCAATGTAACTGTAGAGCAGTGGGAGTTTATAAGTACTATTAGAGCAATCCTGCATTGCTTCTTAATGTACAAGTTGCAGATGTTCCTGTTAAAACAGTAATCTGTACTAAAGCTATATTGCTAAAGTATACATTTACAGATGTATTTTACAGTAAGTTCCCATTAGTTGACTAGAATAAGCAATACATTTGTTACATTATTTAGTAATCTTTTTTTTTTGTGGTCATTTTAATAAGAATACAGTGTTCACTGTTAGATCAGATCTACTGTGTTTACCTTTTAAAGGGATAGTTCACCCAAAAATGAAAATTCTGTCATCATTTACTTAACTTCCACTTGTTCCAAAGCTGTTTGATTTTCTTTCTTCTGTTAAGATGTAAATGGCTGTATTTTCATAACATTCTTCTTGTTTCGTGTTCAACAAAAGAAAGAAATTCATCAGTGTTTTGGAAACACTTAAGTGTGAGGAAATGGTAAGGAAGTTTACAGTTTTGAGTAAACTTTCCTTTTAAGAAATGTTGAATTTAACCTGAAGATTTAAAAAAAGGTTTTTGTCATTTTTATTGTTGGCTCATGCTGTTACCTAATGCAGTTAACTAATGTAAAAAAATATCTCAGTTACCTCCATTTATCAGCACTTAGATTAGACATTTTTGCTTACGCTTTTAACAGAGATGCTGTAGAAGAAACATTTTTTAGCTTCCTCAAAGAATATTTCAGTGAACAGTTTTTAACACCTGCTTCGAATGTCACCACTTGATTGAATGGGCATTATCAGTGGTTATCAGTCGATAGATATGGGCCAGTAAGGGCCTTCTGCACCTACTGGTAGGCTCAGAAGGCTGTTATCATCCATCCACATGGTTAATCAGCTATACTAATAGAGAAGACTCCAGATCCAGATCTGATTTTACATTACTGTGATGGTTGGGTTTAGGGTTGGGGTAGGGGTAGACGTTCATAAAATAAAATTAATGGGAAATTTTTATAAATAATATAAATAATTCTCGTTAACTTCCGGCCGTAGCCGTATGTGATCTATAGCTGATTAACCATGTGGATGGATGATAACAGCCTTCTGAGCCTACCAGTAGATAACCACTGATAACGGCTATTCAATCGAGTGATAACATTCGAATCGGCTGGTTTTAAAATAAATGCTTTTATTTTCTTAGTGAACAATTTAAAGACAATTATTCTCTCACTATAAAGAACTTTTGTATGAACACTGTGATTAAAGCTGCTATTGAGATGCTTTTTCATCAGTCAGATCACTAATGGACAACACGAAATAAATATGTAAATCTAAAAAATCTAAACTTCGATGAAAATCATAGCTGCCATCCACTTTCTGTTTGCTTACTTGATTTAATGCTCATTTATGTTGTAACATGGGTTTGTTTATTCATTAATGTTCCTACAATAACTCTTATTTTGCACAACGAAATAAAAGAGAAACGAGATGCACTTGAATGCATGATAATAGCAGCTGGAAACAGTAATGCATCTCAGATGAACCCTTGATCACCCAAACTGTATGTTAACCCATTAAAGTCAGTCACATTTTTGGGGCGAAGAAGTGAAAATGACTGGTCCAACTTAAAATGATAGGTCAGTCAATGAAAATGAAAATGTCCTGTTGATTTACTCACCCTCAGGCCATTGAAGACGTAGGTCACTTTTTTCTTCAGTAGAAGATTTTTAGCTGAATCTGTGGTCCTTGGCGATTCGTATAATTCAATGGTTACCAGTTTTTGAGATTAAAAATAAGCACATATAAACAAGTTCAAATCAATCCCCATGGTTTCTAATGATACACTGAGGTCTTATGAAGCGATACGATCAGTCTGTGTAAGAAATTGAACATTATTTACAATATTATTAGCTCATTATTAGTGACCATTGATGATGGATGATAATAAATGATGATGGATTCAACTAAAAATCATCTTTAATGTTATACTAATTGCAAAAAACAAACAAACAAACAAAAAAATGGATAAACTATCCCTTTAAATTGTTATAAATAATGGTTTGGTGCATGAAGTCTTCATTTAAAGAAAACACGTGTTCAATATTAGCTACAAATTAAGTTTAATTTTCTACCAATATTTCATAATGTGAATTTTTCAAATAATGAACTGAACTGAGTACATTTGTGTCAAATTACAGTTTTTTCCAACTGCTTACACACAAACTCTTTTCTTGTCACACGATTTCTGAAACATCTCCCTCAAAATACAAAACTACACTCCAAATCTCCAAAACCAGAAGCTATTTCTCAGCCTTGGACTCCGTTTCAATTGAATAAAACACTTTTTTCAAAACACTACACACAACTCTCTACCTAAAACACAAAAATCTAACAGGAAGCTACTTGCTTTACTTTTCCAAACACAACCAGTCAAAATGCTACATTCATCCACCAGATCACACACACACACACACACACTTCTCACATGTGCAAACTGTGTAGTGAACTGTTTATTAACTGATCACTAATCAATCACTGCTTTACCCTAGTATAGGAAAAGGTGATGGGACACTGGGCTGTTCTGGTCCAAAAACAAAACTGGTTTGTCACCCATCCAAAATTTGTAGTTTTGTACCTACCGCATATTTACCTTTTCTAAATCCTAAATTCCTCTAGAAAAGAATAGGGGAATTCTTCTGAGCCTATTCAAAAATCACTCTCCAAATACAAAGATTTAAATGTCTTAGCTTTCAAATGGTATGTAACTTGTAATGATGATTGTCATGAGATTATGGTTTAAAATATGTGCAAATGTCTCACAAGTGGAACAGTGACAGTTGGGGTAAAATCAGAGCTGTAGATGCCAATAAAGTATCTGTAAGAACAGTTTGGCAGTGAACAAATGTATTTGCATTAACAAGTGTGACGTCCTTTTTTTTCCTCTCAGGCCTGGAGAACGTCACAATCCAGCTAGACCTGGAGGCTGAGTTCCACTTCACCCACCTCATCATGACCTTTAAAGTGAGTGTTTCGGGGACTCCTGTGTGTGTGTGTTTGTTTGGGGGGGAAGGTGTCGCCTTGTCCCGGGCCTGAGGTGAGATTGGAGATCGTTATGTGGGAATGTGGGAATGAAGGGGGGTTGATGTGGATTTAGGCCTGAAGGAGGGGAAGTGTTGCTCAGTGTGTGGGAGCTGTGGGAGGTCTGGATAAACCCAGCTGTGTAGTCGACTGAGACGGCTGGAATGCTTCGGGTGAAGATTACATTTCAGCATGATCTCACATCAGCAGTGCAGTTAAAGGAAATCAGAGAGTGCATAGTTAATGATCTGCGGCAAGAGAACAATAGCGGTCATTTGGAGATGGCAATATTTGTATAATATAATAGGTCCAGTAATATCTAATTCTGAAATTGATAGAGTACTTCTGCAAAGTACAACATTTAGCAATTTCTAACCACAGGCTTATTGGAGATATGTGTCCAGGGATAGAATTTTGAGAACCGAGAAATATGTACCCATGACTACGCTTTCTTGCAGTTTTTGTTTTCACAATTCTTTTAGAGCTCGCTGTGTACACTTTTGACAATCTCCAATATGTTACTGGTGCACGTTTCCTTATATGTTCTATTTCTCGTAAATTCATAGAGGCATTATGTACCTCGAGGCACACATTTCTCAGTTCTCAGAAATGTATCCCTGGGCACATTTTCCCAATGAGCCTGTGTTGAATCGATTGCATTTTGATATAATATCTTAACACCTTATATATTAAAACACTGAAGTTTGTCAAACTATAAAACTAAACAAAACCCAAACTAACATTAAATTGACTTAAAATGTATTTTTTCATATTTACATTTTAAAGTAATAAAACTATATATATATACACTTTATAAACTTTAAATATAAAAATTATTTTACATAAAAATAACAAAGTACAAATGACAAACAGAATAAACTGCTAAAATTACAGTAAAAACTACAGTAAAAAATAAAATGTGATTCATAATATAATTATTTTTAATTATATTATAATATGCATTGCAAAGTATGTTACTACAATATTAGTAGGAAATGTAATAATCCTTAGCTAATTTTAAAATAAACTTTAGGAATATAGTATAATGTTGAGATGCCTAAATTACATTTCAGCATTTAAAACTATTGTTTTTTTTTTAGCATTTTATCTTTTGATTACACAAAATATTTTAATGTTGTCCATTTATCTGTTTATAACATATAAATAATTAAATTAAGCTTTTTCATATTGGTGTATCTCTATTAAAAAACGAATTAAAAATGTCATATTTTGTTATTATTTATTGTTATGAAATCTTGGTATGTCATTTTCAATACAATTAAAATTCAAAGTGAAAAATTTGTAAAAGTGTTGTGTGAGGGTCAATCCTGGTGAAACAAGATTATCATCAATAGTGGAAATATTAATGCTGAATTTATGTCCTCTATCACAGACGTTCCGACCGGCTGCGATGGTGATCGAGCGTTCAGCAGACTTCGGGAACACTTGGCAAGTTTACCGTTACTTTGCTTATGACTGCGAGTCCTCCTTCCCCTCCGTCACTCACGGGCCCATGACCAAAGTGGATGATGTTATATGCGATTCTCGCTACTCTGACATTGAACCCTCAACTGAGGGCGAGGTGAGAGACTGGAAATTTACTGCCCTTCTAGTGAATTCTTCCTTTAATACTGGATTTGTTTAGTTGACTTTTCATTTCTTTTGTTTCTAAAGGTCATTTTTAGGGTTTTGGATCCAGCCTTCAGGATTGAGGATCCCTACAGCCCCAGAATTCAAAGTAAGGGCATTAAAAAAAGCAATCACATTTCATTTTAATATTAATTTCTAATGTTAAGTTTGTATCTATACATTAGCATACATGCACAACATGAACATTCACATCTATTATTTTCTGTATTCTGTATTATGGATTATGAATTGGATTTTATTTTTAAAAAGAAGAATATGTTTTATTTTAAAACACTTGGGATCAAATTACAATTACTGTTTTTTGATCACAAGATTACAAAACGCAATGGCAGTAAATTGATAATTTATTCATGTTACAATTTTTTTCTTTTTTCCATGGCCATGTAAGGTTAATGTAAATTCATTTCTGAATTTGAGGATCAATAAATAAATAATAAAAAATCAAGTTGTCTCAAAAAGTAATCTAAAAGTAATCCAAGAGTAGTCCGAATACATTACTAAAAATGTTATTTTGTCATGTAATTTATAATCAGTAACTTACTAGCATTTTTAAAGTCCACATGAACCGGAAGCTGCGACCGTTTTATTTATAAATTTTTTTCTGTATTGTGATGCAGTTCCTAGAGAAACGGAATGTTAAATGAGAAAACGGTGGGCGTGGCTTGTTTTTTCTACTGCGAGCTGATTTGATGTAGTAAAGTAGGCATTTCATTCAGAAAGATCAGGAAAAGGATTTTAGAAGATTAATAACAACCAAACAGACTCCACCTCCTCACCATTTCTGTTTGTTGTCAAAACTGACAGTTGGAGGGGCGTGGTTATGTATGTTAGCCACGCCCAATACCTCAGACAGTCGTAATCTGAGAATTTAACTGAAAAAAAACAACAGAAAGTGCATTTTCATTGAATTGTTGATCACAAAACCAGCAATGTCAGCTAACGCAATCATATGGTTTGTTTTGATTTCATTTGTACTTTAAGCAATCTACCCAAGACTAGTCACACACACTATATGTGTCACTTTGGTAGACTTTTCTTTTGTAAATATGTTGTCTTTCCTTTAGTGCCTCTTGTCCTGATATGTTTAGTTCTTGATTCCCTAGATTCTGATCTTGTCCTTGTTTGTTTATATCATAGGCTCTAACTCCATTCCTGGAGAGCCACAGCTCTGCACAGTTTTGCTCCAACCCTGATCAAACACAGCTGATCCAACTAACGAAGGTGTTCAAAAGAGTCATGAACACCTTCATTAGTTTGATCAGCTGTGTTTGTTCAGGGTTGGAGCAAAACTGTGCAGAGCTGCGGCCCTCCAGGAATCGAGTTCGAGACCTATGGTTTATATGGTTATGCATGATGTGCAGCTTTCTCTTGTTCACTCTCGATGTACTTCTAGTATTGTTGAATTCTCTAGGGTCTGTTTAGTGTCTTTTTTACTCCTGCAATGTTCGTGTATTCCTTATTGATTTATAATAAAAGCTTTAACATTACGCTTACCTTTTTTTATGCCATCTTAGTATTTGTTACATTCTTATATTCATTACATTCAGACTGTGAAATTAATTCAGTGCAATTAAATAATTAGTGCAAAAACAATTTTAATATTGTACATGATTAGGAAAATCAGGCTGTGTGTGTACTATATTGATGATCAAATATCATGAAACCTAAACGGAACAGACAAATGTTTGTATTACTAACTTCTTGTTTTTCCACATTCTCTAGACATGTTGAAGATCACTAATCTGAGGGTGAAGTTCACTAAACTGCACACTCTCGGCGACAACCTGCTGGACTCACGTATAGAGATCAAGGAGAAGTACTACTACGCAATTTACGACATGGTGGTCAGAGGAAACTGTTTTTGCTATGGGCACGCGTCTGAATGTGCCCCCGTCGATGGAACTGGAGAGGCAGTGGAGGGCATGGTGAGGATGCACTGATATTGAAATTTAGACACATACAAATAACCGATAATCCTTTTTATACAACAGTTCTGTCTGGTTCTTGAATCTGATTGGCTGATAGCCGTGCAAAATTCTGCCAGTAACAGAACTCGTCCAGCCTCTTAACCCTTCACCCTTGTGTATTACTCCACCCACATACAGCAACAAGCAGAGGACACTCTACAGTTTGACAAATATTGCTGCTGCTGGACAACATAATGTACTTTTAAGGCTATTTTAGTCGAGAATGTAGTTGTTTAGAATGCAACTATGCAGTTTATTTATAAGGATAGTCCCTATTTTAAAATATTTATAATTTCTGAGAGACAGCGCGTCAGCAGCCATTAGCCTGTCTTTGAGCAAAGACGGTTGACGATGTTCATCCACAAGATGGCGACAGAGACCGCATAATAAGCCCTAAGAGAAAAACAGCATAATTTCAAACTACAGCTGACCAAATCGTTATTAAACAGGTAAATGATTTTCTAATTTGATCTCTCTCTTTTGTATGTTGTAGTGCTGTATTTAAACCATAGTAATATTGTGATCTCCTAATTGTGACAGAGAAATACTGGGAAATCTTTGTAGACGGATGACATTTCATGCCGTTCACCTTTATAATCTTAAAATGTCAGCAAAATCACCTGTTTTGTCATCACTTTAGACATTACGCTAGAGAATCATTCAAATACTAGCTCTAAAGTGACGTGTGTGAATGAGCAACGATTTCTGCTGTTCTGACATCAGCTGCAGATGTGAATGAATGGCGGAAGAAAGTAGTTCCTCATACAAAAGGGTTTTGAGACTCCGTGTTTGATTTTCTTTTTTATACACACGATTATGCCGTCGAACTGTTGTATAAACGCAATATCACACTCGTAGCAGTTCGATGTGGCTGTATATCGTCACTGGTGGGACACTAAGGCCTGCGGCCTTGTGCCAACGCACACCTCCCACCAGTGCCGATATACAGCCACATCGCACTGCTACGAGTGTGATATTACTCATATATTTGAAAGCTGATAACCGATATATAGGCCAGTAAATGCGAATGTTGATATGAATGTTTCTGAGTGTGGTTACAAAAACAAAGTGCAAACAAATATAACACATTTAAATTATGTTGTTAATTACACACCCACACCGTGTTCCAAACCGCTAAGACCTGTTACCGTTTTTTTTCAGAAATCTAATTAAGATATTTTAGATGAAATCTGAGAGCTCCCTCATCCTCCATGGACTGCAAGGTTCCCGACTTGTTCAAAATACAGAAAAATACCAAAAAACATCCTCAAAACAGACCATATACCTTTAGTGGTTCAATTAAAATATTATCAAGCTACAAAAATAATTCATAATTTAAAGATAATATTGTCGATAATATAATTTATCATTGGGCAGTTACCATTAACATTAAAAATAAGTATTTATCAACTGATACTGGCGACACGGTGGCTCAGTGGTTAGCACTGTCGCCTCACAGCAAGAAGGTCGCGGGTTCGAGTCACGGCTGGGTCAGTTGGCAATTCTGAGTTTGCATGTTCTCCCCGTGTTGGCGTGGGTTTCCTCCGGGTGCTCCGGTTTCCCCCACAGCCCAAAGACATACGCTATAGGTGAATTGAATAAACTAAATTTGTCGTAGTGCATAAGTGTGAATGAGAGTGTGTATGGGTGTTTCCCAGTACTGGGTTGCAGCTGGAAGGGCATCCGCTGTGTAACTATATGCTGGATAAGTTGGCGATTCATTCCACTGTGGCAACCCCTAATGAATAAAGGGACTAAGCCGAAGGAAAATGAATGAATGAATGAATGAACTGATACCAATATGACCACTGATATATTATGCATCACTATAGTTTTATATCCAGGAAAACAAACAATTTATATTGTAAGCATGACCGATTATTTGACTATTTTTATATTCAATATATTTAAATATATTCAATATTCAATAAGATCTTACAGGAAAATGTTACATTTTTACATTCCGGTGAATAATGGTTAATTTGTATGATTTATAAAATCCTGTTCGAAAATATGACATTTATTGGAAAGAAATGATGAAAAATTAAATGTGGTATTTTACCAGAATGCTATACGAAATAAATAAAGCAAATTTAATACTATATATAATAATCATTGATTTATGCTACATTTAAATGCATCAGACGTTTTTGTGGCTTTCGTAACCGCTTTTTTGAAGAAAACATCTCACATACATTTGTCATAAAGGAAATCGTTTGAACTTCCTTTCTCAGTCTGCTGCTAATTCAGTCTGGATCTGTTTCACATTAGTTTGAAACTATGTAGGCCGCCTCATGGTTTCATTATTGAATCGTTTACAGTGCAAATAATCACAGCGCTGAGAAAAAGCACACAGAGAATCTTGTTTACAAACCTTTTTTGGTTTGGTTTCATTTATATTTGAAGTTTTAGTATGTGTCTCTGTGCTTTTATGTGAATGGTTTTTTGGAGCCAAAGTTGAAATGTACCAAAGGATGAGGTTCCTGTTTAGTCTACTGCTTCCTCTGTTTACAGTCCGTCTCGACTGAAATGCGTCTCACTCTTTTGCAACCTTTACAAAAGCAGCGAGCTGAAATTACCTTCAGATTACAGCCTCACTAAATTATGTGCAGAAATTTCATTGAAAGGCATTGAAGCAACTGTAGATTGTTTCCAGGTACTGTGCAGTTCATTTTTGATCCCCACAGGCTGGAGATTGTTTAATGTAAACCAGATGCGTCCAGTATAAACATTTCCTCTTACCATCTGGTTTAAGGCCAAATTTTGTAGACAGTTTTGAGCAACTTCATCTTTTTCATCAGTGTTTTTTTATTGTATGAAGCAGTGGTAAGGCCAGGAATGTTCTGAGTGGGCTTTGGTTTAAACTAGGCTTCATTATTTTACAACACACGAGATGTAAACAATACCCAGAAAACAATTTTTTGTTTAATAGACGTCTAATAGACATCTAAACGTAGACAGCTTGGCTAAAACAGGGCTAAACTTGGGATGTCAGTGAAAATGTAATAGACGTCTAAGACTAGTCGTCAAATAGACAGATTAGACAGAGTTTATATGTGTAGTCATTCATTTCTGTTTATTTGATGACTAGTCTAGTTTTGGCCTATTCTTAGACGTCTATTAGATTTCACTGACAGCCCAAATTTAGCCTTGTTTTAGCCAAGACGACTATGTTTAGACGTCTGTTAGACATCTATTAGACGTCTTTTAAAAACAAAAAATGCTTGCTGGGATACTAAGCAATATCTAAAAACCTCATCATTGATATTTGGGCGAAAAAGGGTTGAAAATAGATGCAGACGTTGAAAATGTGACTTTACTTGAAATTGTGATCTGTTAATAGTTTTGTGTCTCAACTAGCACAAAACATTTCTGATCGAGAGACTGTAATACCATGTACGGTCAAAGATTTTGGTACCATACACATATGGTTTTTGTTTCTCTCTTTGATTGCAGCTTCACTAAATATAAGCAGGTAGGGGAGGGACAAAACAACACTGATATGCTGATTTCTTGACATATTTCAAGCTGTGAGATGTTATAGATACTAAATATCAATATATTTTTAGGCATACCAATACTCTACAGTGCAAATCACTCACATATGCAACTGAATTTTACATTGGAGGGACTTAATAATGTCTAATGGTAACCGTTGTCTAATAAACCGTTATTTTTCATGCGCCAGTGACACATTTGGGGGCTTAGGATAAGTTTGTTGGATGTTTTTAACTCATCTGAATAAAAAAATTAAGTAGAAACTGGATGGTTGACTTTTATTTGAGTAGTTTTATATTTTCAAGTGAAATCACATCTGAGTGTATCGTTTTGTGAAGAGAAGCACACAAACATATATTTATTATACAATAAAATAATGACTAACTATTAGAGATTATTTGTTTATAAATACAAATGAAAGGGACACAATTCCAGCCACTAAAATGAGCATGATCATTGCATGCTCAGTCTTTTTGCATGAAGAAAAAGAGCAATCCGTTGCATAAAGGTTTTCTTCCTAAATACACTGAATCTAATTACTGTTCTAAAATATTAGTTAAACACGTTTGAATGTAGACAGTAATGTACATAGATTGTAAAAATCCATCTCAACACCAGGTTTAGTTAAAGTAATGTCATGCAATGGGTTTCTGATGACCTCTGGAAGTGAAAAGTGGACAACCTAGAAACATTACTTGTAATGACAAAAATGCATCTTAATACAAGGTCAGGACCGTTATCTATGCTTTTAGACATCCTGTTTCAAAAGGTATCATTTCGATTACTGTGGTTTAGAGTATTTTGTTCTTGATTATCGTTGTTGTGTCTTCTTTTGTTGTAGGTTCATGGTCACTGTATGTGTAATCATAACACTATTGGTCTGAACTGTGAACGCTGTCAGGACTTTTACCATGATCTGCCCTGGAGACCTGCTGAGGGACGCAACACTAATGCCTGTAAAAGTAGGAAATGTGCTATTTTAAAGTATTAAAGTAGAAATTTTAATTGATCTAAAAAGAGCTTTTATTGACACAACAGGGTTAATTTATATGGTTGAACAACATTTTGTTCACAACAATGAGAATTATTAAACATTGTTGACATTTTTGTCGTAGTACAGCTATTACTGCACTATGGTTTTCTCATGACATCGGCTCGATATCAGTATTTTTGACTCTGTTACATAAAGTTTTGTAAGATTCCAAGCATGTATTGCAATTGTGATTCTTTTTTTATACAATTGTTACTCCATTATCATTTTTAAAGCTGTCATCAGTGAAAAAAAGTTTGCTGCAGTATAGTTTAGAACATTTAGAACATTTGAATCATTTTGCCTAATTTCTTTATAATTCTTTTGTCATTGATATTTTCCCCAACATTTTGTGTAATTATTTGTTGTATTAATTGTCGCTGCACTATAGTTTTAAAAAATGTTGTCATATACAAATTCGACCGCATTCTATGTTTTTTTTTTATGTTTTAAGAAACTTCATGTTTTCTGTATGCCAGATTTAACTGCGTTAACACTTACAAATTTGCACTTAGCACTAACACTAACATTTTTACTGCATTATATCTTTTAAACTGTTTTAGTTTAGACAACTTTTACTTCATTATAGTTTTAAAAAATACATTTTTTGTAATTATTTGTTGTGCAGTCGTTAGTCGCAATATAGATTTTAAGTACATTTGAAATATTTTAAGTTGTTTAAATCTGTTCTACACTTTACCTGCATTTTTAAACATTGTAAATAATGTTTAAAACATTTAAAAATTAATTCATTCATTTTCTTTTTGGCTTAGTTCCTTTATTAATCCGGGGTCGCCACAGCGGAATGAACCGCCAACTTATCCAGCATATGTTTTTACGCAGCGGATGCCCTTCCAGCTGCAACCCATCACTGGGAAACACCCATACATTCCCATTCACACACATACACTACGGACAATTTTAGCTTACCCAGTTCACCAATAGCGCATATCTTTGGACTTGTGGGGGAAACCGGAGCACCCGGAGGAAATCCACGCCAACACGGGGAGAACATGCAAACTCCACACAGAAATGCCAACTGACCCAGCCGAGGCTCAAACCAGCGACCTTCTTGCTGTGAGGCGACAGCACTACCCACTGCGCCCATTTAAAAATTGTACTATTTAAAGTATATGTTGTACAACTGTTAATGTGGGCAGCTCAGTGGCTCAGTGGTTAGCACCGTTGACTCACAGCATGTAGGTTTGCTGGTTTGAGCCCCGGCTGGGCCAGTTGGCATTTCTGTGTGGGGTTTGCATGTTCTCCCCATGTTGGCGTGGGTTTCCCCCACAATCCAAATGCTTAAAACATTTGAAAAAGACATGCGCTATAGGTGAATTGAATAAACTAAATTGGCTGTAGTGTATGAGTGTGTGTGAATGTGAGAGTGTATGTGTGTACAGTACTGGGTTGCGGCTGGAAGGGTATCCGCAGCATAAAACATATGCTGGATAAGTTGGCGGTTTATTCTGCTGTGGCGACCTCTGATAAATCAGTTCTGATAAAACAATTGTTAACGCTTAAATTTAGATTTTTTTTATAGGTTATAGTTTTTTTTTATTGACATTTTCTGAGTCTCAGTAATATAATTTTTACTGCAGCTTTAAACATTGTATACATTGTAAAACAAAAAGTTTTACAAGATATTAAACCATGTTTACTGTTACAGCTTAAAGTTATATATATGATAGTTAATGGTTTAATAGTTAATAGTTTTTTTACATTAAACAATTTTTATTGAGTTGTAACAAGAATATGACAATATAATGACTGTATTGTAGTCATATGAACATTTGAAAAGAAAAACTAAATTATTTAAGCATATTTTCTTAGTAATTCTTTGTTATATGTTACTTGCCACTATTTTTTTACTGCATTTGTTATTGTACAACTGCTACTTCTTACAGTTTTTTCAGAATGTATTTATAATACATTACAGCATTATCTTCCATCTCCTCACCAACATTTCTTTGCCTCTTCCACAGAGTGTCACTGCAATCATCACTCTCATTCGTGCCATTTCGACATGGCAGTTTACCGAGCCTCAGGGAACGTGAGCGGTGGCGTGTGCGACGACTGCCAGCACAACACTATGGGCCACAACTGCGAACAGTGCAAACCCTTCTTCCACCAGCATCCAGAGAAGGACATCCGCGACCCCAACATCTGCGAGCGTACGTGTGCTCTATCATTTCCTTCAGTTCTTTCTCCTCGACCTGTCTGGTCAAGTTTGTGAGGAGTTTCTGGTCCAGCTGTTGCTTTGTTTCAGACTTGGAGCAGAAACACTTGGGCTTTGAAGTAGTTTGTCAGCGCAGTCTTCAAAACACACACGATTGGGTTTCACATTCCTCTTCTGTTGTGGTGACGGAGGGTTTAGTTTGAACCTTGTGACTACAAAGAAGAAGTGTTTTACATTGCACTTCCGATTCATTCATGAAAAATGATTGAAATGAACACATACATTTAAAAAATATGTTTGCTGCTTGTTCAAACTACTTATTTAAAATGAACTGAATAAGCTTTTTGGGGACAGCTTAATTGTTTTATGTTCAATCAACTTGAAGTGGTAAAAACCATTAAGTTAACTTAATTGATTTGTGTTAAGACAACATGAAAGGATTGTGTGGAACCCAGCATTTTTACAGTGCAGTTATTTGATTAATTTTAATTATATGAAGCAATTTTGATGAATTAAATTAATAAAAAGTTGCATTATTTATACACAAAACACACTAAAGTTTAGAATAGGTAATATTTTGTAATGTTATGCTTATTATGGCTTCATTTATTTGATCAAAATACTTAATATTGTAATATTGAGATATGGTAATTTAGTTTGAACCTTGTGACTACAAAGAAGTGTGGTCTGGGAATTTTATTTTGCTACACTTACGATTCATTCATGCGAATAATTGAAATAAACACATAGTTATTTGCTTAATGTAATTTTTTTACTTTACTTTTACTTTTTGCTTTAATGAATTCGATTTTAGGGAATTAAATTAATAAAGTTGCAATTATTTAAACACAAATGATCAAAATGTACTAAAATTTTGTGATGTTATGCTTATTACGACTTCATTTATTTGATCAATTGTAACAACTGTGGCGCAGTGGGTAGCGCTGTCGCCTCACAGCAAGAAGGTCGCTGGTTCAAGCCTCGGCTGGGTCAGTTGACATTTCTGTGTGGAGTTTGCATGTTCTCCCCGTGTTCGCGTGGGTTTCCTCCGGGTGCTCCGGTTTCCCCCATAGTCCAAAGACATGCGCTATAGGTGAATTGGGTAAGCTAAATTATCCGTAGTGTATGTGTGTGAATGAAAGTGTATGGGTGTTTCCCAGTGATGGGTTGCAGCTGGAAGGGCATCCGCTGTGCAAAACATATGCTGGATAAGTTGGTGGTTCATTCCACTGTGGCGACCCCAGATTAATAAAGGGACTAAGCCGAAAAGAAAATGAATGAATGAAAATGGGATTTCATGAATGAATTCAGTCAAACTGATAATCAGTTAATAATGGTGCTTAATAATTATTAAATTTTTTTCCTCATCATTTTAGAGAGATTTATGTTACACTAAAGACTTAAGTAATGATGCTGAAAATCTTTAATTAAATCTTAAATCACAATTTTATCATTCTTAATGTATTTTGGATTATGTAGCCTTTGTGATTATGAGACTTCTTTCACATTTTTCTTTCTACATAAATCAGTTATTATTATTATTATTATTATTATTATTATTATTATTATTATTATTAT
>CAIGQV010019532.1:5422542-5440212 GCA_903798115.1 Danio jaintianensis
CTCTCTCTCTCTCTCTCTCTCTCTCTCTCTCTCTCTCTCTCTCTCTCACTCATAGCCCCAGCACTGGGGTCTCAGTAATGACATGGATGGCTGCAGACCGTGTGACTGTGATCATGGTGGTGCAATCAACAACAAGTGAGTAAATCTACGCCATTTCTGAGTCTCTCATTCACAGTTACCATTATTGTTATGGTTAACAAAAATGATGATTTGACTTTAAAAAGTGGCATTGACAACTGCTGGCATGGTATATAGAATCCAGCGTTTTTATTCATTTTTTATTCAAATGCAACGAGATGTTTTTGTTCCATTTTATATCCTTAGTCAATATTATTCACATACTAGAATAGTGTTTATAATTTTTTGGAGTGTATATCTTAGTGTATGTTACTTACATTTCAATTTCATTTTAGTTTTGGGGACTTTACTTTTTTTTTGTTGCCAATGCACCATTACCACTTTAAGTTACTTAAAGTTCAGTTTTTTCATATAATATGTTTATTTTAGTTCAGTATATTTTAATTTTTTGCATAACACCTTCACTATACTAGCCGTTGTGCAACAGCAGCTAAAAGCTGTCTCAAGACATTTGTGCTGCCCATTACATTACAAACCACAGGAGAGGGCAAATTCTTCAGCAGGATAGCGCTCCTTCTCATACTTCAGCCTCCATCAAAGTTCCTGAAAGCAAAGAAGGTCAAGGTGCTCCAGGATTGGCCAGCCCAGTCACCAGACATGAACGTTATTGAGCATGTCTGGGGTAAGATGAAGGAGGAGGCATTGAAGATGAATCTTGCTGTAGATGTCAATGGCTGCTTTTTCCCAACATTCTTCCGTATATCTTCCTGTGTGTTCAACAGAAACTTAAAATAGTTTAAAACAAGTGGAGGATGAGTAAATCATTGCATCATTTTCATTTTATGGGGAACTATGCTTTTATATGAACAAAGATGTTAAATGTCTTAAAACTTAAAACTTAGAACAAAAAAAAAATCTTTGTTCTATTCCTACTTTCCTGGCGTCTTAGTAAGTTTATATCAGCCTATTGAGAAACTATTGGCAGGAGGCCTGAAATAACAGTGACAAAAAGTTTCTAGTGTTCCTGAATCCTGAACTGACAATGTTATCCAGTAAGAAAACTTCATTAACATGAGCTACAATAGCAGGCTTTAACTGCAGTCCAGCAAACAGTTGGGTGCAGGATTTGTATTTCGACTGTGTGTGTGTGTGTGTGTGTGTGTGTGTGTGTGTGTGTGTGTGTGTCAGCATTGAATATTTTGTCCTGAACTATATTTCTCCATTTGTTTCATAATGCAAATCATTTAATTTTTTCCCCCTTCAAGTTGCTCCCCTGTATCGGGTCAGTGTCAGTGTCGTGAGCACATGTTTGGCAGGCGTTGTGACCAGGTGGAATCTGGCTTTTACTTCATCGCTTTGGACCACTACACCTATGAAGCAGAGGAAGCCAAGTTTGGGCCTGTAAGAGTCCTCGTTACTCCCATTTGCTGAAGTCTTTGAGTTATTTTGACTGAAATAGCTCTCTGTCTCTTCACAGGGTGTAACGGTTGTCCCAAGAACTCATCCACAAGACAGATCCCCTACTTGGACTGGCATTGGTTTTGTGAATGTTCCTGAAGGAGCCTATCTGGAATTCAGTATCGACAACATTCCCTACTCTATGGAGTATGACATCATCATCCGATATGAACCGCAGGTGACTTTCTCTACAATTTCATTGTGTTTCAAATGTTGGTTCACCCAAAAATGAACATTTTGTTATGTCTTTTCAATCCCCTGAGACCTTCTTTCATGTTCGGAAGAAAATTTTAGATATTTTTGATCTGAGAGTCTCGTCCTTTATAGACAGCAATTGTCCCGAGACATTCAATGTCCAAGAAATTATTGTCAAAACATTTAATGTACACTTCAGTGGTTCAAATGTAATCATATGAAGCTCTAAGAACATTTTTGTGTGACACAAATCTGTCAAATCTATTTAGTTCGCCTATGTTTTCTCACCCATGTCAGATTGTTAGGGTGCACATTTACTACAGGCATACACTGTATTGTCATTAAAGTCAGTATTGCTACACGCAGGTGCTCATAGTAAACGTAGACACACAGTAGGTGAGCAGAGTCACTTCTTTAGTTTGGTTTTTGGCACACAAAAGTGTTCTTGGAGCTTCGTATGATTACACTTGAACCACTGAAGTCACATGGAACGTTTGGACAATATTTTGGGTTCCTTTTCTGGACTTTGAACAAGTCAGGACCATTGCTGTCTATGGAGGATAAGGGAGATCTTGGATTTCATCTAAAATATCTTAATTTGTGTTCTGAAAATGAACAAAGGTCTCAGGGCATTGGGATGACATGATGATGAGTTATTAATTACAGAATATTCATTCTTGGGTGAACTATCCCTTTAATTGCATTGTCTAATTCAGGGGTGTCCAAACTCGGTCCTATAGGGCCGGTGTCCTGCAGATTTTAGCTTCAACTTGCCTCAACACACCTGCAAGGATGTTTCTAGAAAGCCTTGTAAGAGCTTGATTAGCTAGCCCAGGTGATTGGGGTTGGAACTAAACTTTGCAGGACACCAGACCTCCAGGACCGAGTTTTGTCACCCCTGGTCTAAAGAGCTCAATATCTTTACTGAAAATACTTTTTCTTCCTGTGAAATATCTTCCCAGCTTTACACTCTTATCAAACATCCAGTAAATGTAAATGTTAGGGCTGGGGATCTTTTTGTACATTATTCTTTGAATAAAAATCGATTCGTGATTTTTAATACAATTTCAATTTGATCAAATTCGATATATGCTTAGATTTGATTTCAGTTTGCAGTTTAGTGTTACTTTTTCTGTTTGACTATGATAGACATTAGGTCTTGGAGAAAAAAACCTGCATCATATCAAGACAAAGTAAATGACTTTACTTACAGTAAAATTAAATTAAGTCAACTTAACAGGTCCAAGTTACAACAGGTTTACTAACTCCATTCATTAATTTTCCTTCAGCTTAGTCCCTTTATTCATAAGGGGTCGCCACAGCGGAATGAACCGCCAACTTATCCAGCATATGTTTTACACAGCGGATGCCCTTCCAGCTGCAACCCAGTACTGGGAAACATCCATACACACTCATTCACACACATACACTACGGCCAATTTAGTTTATTCAATTCACCTATAGTGCATGTGTTTGGACTGTGGGGAAAACCGCAGCACCCGGAGGAAACCCACTCCAACCCGGGGAGAACATGCAAACTCCACACAGAAATGCCAACTGGCCCAGCCGGGACTCGAACCAGCGACCTTCTTGCTGTGAGGCGACAGTGCTAACCACTGAGCCATCGTGTCGCCCTGGTTTACTATCTTTTTAAAAGTAATTTCGTTTTACTGTGCAGAAATAACATTCATTAATACAAGTGTAATGAAACAAACGAATACATGATTTTTGCATTTGTAAACTGAAGACATTTATTTTGATGGGTTGTAATGAAGAGGCACACCTTTCTGTGTGTACATAGTATGACGATTAGCTTTTCTGTACACAAAATCCCAAAGTGTCACAAATCAATTGTGAAGTGACTGTCAGATCAGCTCTATACAACTAATGACTTTAAAATAATAATAATAATAATAATAATAATAATTCCTTACATTTATATAGCGTTTTTTTTTTTGAGACTCAAAGCGCTTTACACATTGGGTGGAATCTCCTCATTCACCGCCAGTGTGCAGCATCCACCTGGAAGACGCGACGGCAGCCATATTGCGCCAGACCGCACACAACACACCAGCTGATTGGTGGAGAGGAGACAGAGTGATGAAGCCAATTATGATATGGGGATGGTTAGGAGGCCATGGGCAAATCTGGCCAGGATGCGGGGGTTAAACCCCTACTCTTTTTCGAAGGACATCCTGGGATTTTTAATGACCACAGAGAGTCGGGACCTCGGTTTAACGTCTCATCCGAAAGACGGCGCTCACTGAGCAGTATAGAGTCCCCATCAATATACTGGGGCGTTAGAACCCACACAGACCGCAGTTTGAGTGCCCCCTGCTGGCCTCACTAACACCACTTCCGGCAGCAACCTAGTTTTCCCATGTGGTCTCCCATCCAGGTACTGACCAGGCGCAGCCCTGCTTAGCTTCAGTGGGCAAGCTTAAAACAAGCAGCTTTACAGTAATAAACATGCAGAAGAAAATTGCAGTTTGTTCTTTGATTCAGCTTGTAGTATATTGTGGCCTTAATATTACTATTGACATTTGACAAGTAAATATAATTAATGACTCTTTAAGGCCAGCTGTCAGGTCTTGAGTTAAAGGGTAAATTGGTACTGTTACATCACACATTTACATCATCTTCTTACTCTTTCATGGTTTGTAGCTGCCAGAGCAGTGGGAAGAAGTGTTGATGACTGTCATCAGGCCTCGGGTCATTACCGCTGACAGCCGCTGTGCAAACACAATGCCTGATGATGACAACCAGATGGTGTCTCTGCATCCTGGATCCAGGTATGAGAGGAGAAAGAAAAAAACCTTCCGTCCCCATCAGGAGACAACCGCAATGCTACCTAACTAGTGTGCTTCGTAGCTAGGCAGTATTTTAAGTTGTCTTAGATGTGAAAAAATAATCTGTAATATAATATAATTTTTACACAAATATAAAAGGGAAACATAAAAATGTTGTCACTGGCATACTGAAATATATTAAAGCACTAAATGTACTAGTGGTATATACATATAAAAACAAAGCTGAATAATTATATTCTTCAAAACAACATAAAATCACAAAACATTTAAAAATATAAAAATAAAACTAATTAAATCACAATAAATACTATGATAGTATGGAAAAATACAGTAAATAATTACGCACAAACAGTGTACTATGTGGACAATAGAAAACTATAAGCTGTTTTAGATCATAGTGAGCAGTTATGCTCATTTTGAACAAATTTTAAGGCAGCGTCTCATGTATTCATCACAAAGAATGTAATTTCAGAATGCACTGCTACAAATCCACAGAAGTGTTGATTATAGATATATATATATATATATATATATAGATATATTTTTATATTCAAAACCTAAAAGTAAAAATCAAAATCTAGGAAGAGTGTTAGAAACAAGCAGACATCCATGGCTGGTTTCCAACATTCTTCAAAATATCTTATTCTGTGTTCAAAGACATTCATAAAAGTTTACAAAAACTTGAGTGTGGGTGAATTGAAATGTTTGGGTGAACTATCCCTTTAAATCAATAATATTTATGTGTGATATATGCAATGTGTTTTATACTCAGAGCATCACTCTGTTAGCTTAGCAACATGCTAATGTAAAACTCTTTTGAAATCAATTGCAGATCGGTCTTTTTTGTGTCACAGAGTTCCTAAATAGTTCAATAGAAAATAACACAATTTGTATGCTGTATGTCATATTTGTAATTACTTGAGAATCAGACTTTTAGCTTAGCAACATGCTAACGTAAAAGTCTATTCAAATCAAGTATATGTATGTATATTATGCTCCTGGTTATGTTGGATGTTGCTAATCTGACATTATGAGATCTTTCTTCAGTTAGGTTACTGCTGTAGTTGTTCTGCAAAACTATGGTAAAGTTTCAAGGTCCAAAAATATCTATTGTAAATACTGTAGCAATTTATTAGGTGGAGCTCCCACAGAAGACACATTTCTGTTGGTCAGCTGCATGACAAACATGTTGTGAAATCTTTCAAACTTTTATCAGCACCTATTGAAATGTCTTGATTTTGACCATGTACCTCAGCTGTACTGTAGCACTTTTAGAATGCAGCTCACTAAGTTTGGGAGGCTAATGTCTTTGAGTGTTGAATTTGAGAAGGTAAATTCTACTGGTTTTGCTCATCAGGTATGTGGTGCTGCCCAGGCCTGTGTGTTTTGAAGAGGGCTTGAACTACACCGTGCGCTTGAGTCTGTCTCTGTACTCGGCTCTCAGTGATGTGCAGTCACCATACACACTCATCGACTCGGTAGGCTCCCTATTCTACCTCATCAAATTGACACTTTCAGTTGCTTTTGAATCCTCCAACTCTGATTTATTTGGATTCTTTAGATCGTCCTCATGCCTCACTGCAAAAACCTAGATATTTTCTCTGGCTCTGGATCAGAGGGTGGAAACTTGGTGACCAACAGCGCCTGGGAAAATTTCCAGCGCTACCGCTGTTTGGAGAACAGCCAGGCGGTGGTGAAAACCCCCATGACTGATATCTGCAGAAATTACATCTTCAGCGTGTCAGCTCTTCTGCACCAGGGAGTTAAAGGTACATCTATACTGAACAAATTGTAGATTTTTTTCAATTATTAGTTTTGCCTACTAAAAGTTTCCTTGCTTTGTTTTTAAATATAGAGAATGGGATCTGTGTCAAAGCATGTTAAGTTATGTTTAGTGGTCGCCATATCGAAGGACAAACTTATAAGCACACAATGTAAAGACAAAACATATCAAGACAGCAAAAGGCTAACCATTACCAGCATTATAATTCTTGCTGAAAACTGCTTATATGACTACTGCTTATAGCTCTTCAAAAAAGTCAGACACTGCATGTCAATTATATAGCATTCAGTCTTCTTTATTCATAGTATAAATCAATATTATATCATTTAAAATAATAAAGTATAGCTAGATCTCAAACTAAGGATCATTGAAATCATATCAGTTATATATAATCATTTTGCACTGCCCTAAAATTGCTCAATATAGAAAAAAACATGTATGAAAAGAAGCCATTATAGGAGTAAAGGCTGATTTATACTTCTGCGTCAAGCACACGCGTATGGTCCGGCGCATAGCCAGGGTGCGAATTACAAGGGGGTTTGGGGGGATTGACCCCTTTAATAGTAAGAAATAGCTTTCTTCAATATTAGCTTTCTTAAATATTAATAATTAAAAATGTATAATATAAATATACTTTTGACCCCCCCCCCCCCCCATAACGGTTCATACCACTGTGATGCATTCAGTCGCGCCAATCAGTGGTAGGAAAAATATCATTCAACTGTCTGAAACTGGCAGTTCTAGAGCACCGATATACATCTTAAGTATTCACGAAACACGTTTCTTGTAAAATAAGTGTTTATATCCGCATGTAACCTAAAAAAAAATAAAGAATTGACACATAATTAGTATAGTTTGACCAACAGTAACCTCTAAAATAGTCACCAAATATCCCTCAAAACACTGAAAACGTATACATTTTATTAATAAATTAGAAGTATTTTAAATACATTTATAAATTTGATTCAATTCTGGAGCATGTATTACCAAACTACTACCGAAAAAGTTGACCCCCCCCCCCCCCCCGATCGTCAATGTATAATTTACACACTGCGCATAGCCCTCGCCGTGGCTGACGCCAACGCTGACGTGCACCTTTCAAAATTTCCCACACTGTCATTTTGAAAAGACTTGGATTAGACCATTCAATTTAAATGGGTGGCAACACGGTGGCGCAGTGGGTAGCGCTGTCGCCACACAGCAAGAAGGTTTCTGGTTTGAGCCCCGGCTGGGTCAGTTGGCATTTCTGTGTGGAGTTTACATATTCTCCCTGTGTTCATGTGGGTTTCCTCCAGGTGCTCCGGTTTCCCCCACAGTCCAAAGACATGCGCTATAGGTGAATTGAATAAACTAAATTGGCCATAGTGTATGTGTTTGAATGATGTGTATGGATGTTTCCCAGTACTGGGTTGCGGCTAGAAGGGCATCCGCTGTGTAAAACATATGCCGGATAAGTTGGCGGTTCATTCCGCTGTGGCGACCCCTGATGAATAAAGGGACTAAGCCAAAGGAGAATGAATGAATGAATTTAAATGGGATTATTTTATGAATGTTTTGAAGCATCGTAGTTTTGGGTAAATAGACTTTCAGTGAAGGGATAGAAACATATAACATTAGTTTTAGGGGTTTTAAAGTGGGTGAATACTTTTTGACAGAATTTATATTTTGGGTTGAACTAGCTATTTCAAATGTTTCCACTTTTAAGCACACACACACACACACACAAACACTCACCCTGTCATCACCGCTGACGTTGCCTCCATTCTCTAACCACATAAGAATCCCCTTTTTGTCGTTATGATAGACGTGCCAGTCTTCATTCTGTCATCGTTCATTCTGCTTTCATTTTCCTGCATCTGCTGTCTCTCCTGTCTCGTGTCAGAGCTTGTAACGGAGCCTCAGGCGTAATTATACTGCTTAACATGCTTCCTGTCTGAGACTTTAGAACTTCATCATCTGTCAGGGCAAGAAGAAGTGCAAAAAACTTGGCTAGAGGCATAAATCACAATGCAAGTTTTGCTGACTATAAATATCAGCGTTCATTTCTCCATGATAAAATCAAACAATGAACAACGTGCTGCTACTTACATGGCATACACAATGTAAAAACTACAGTCAATTGTCTTTCTAGGAAAAGCAGGCTACACATGTAATGTAATTAAGTACAATTAAAATATTTAGAAGGAATACATTTACAATTTCTTAACTAATTGTTGAGATCAGAGCAATAGACAATTTTATTCTGATTGAACTTATAAAGCTTTTGCAAATGACATCAACAATCACCATTACACAACATTTGTTAACACATTTATAGTACAATAAATTGTATCTTGTTCCATGAATTTATACAAAATGTGGTATTAAATTCCACGGAGTATGAGGAGGGATTGTTAAAAACTTAATATAAAATGTTATAAATAAAATACTATTAAGAATAAATAATAAAACAATTCAATAATTACCTGATTTTAAATCAGTGGATCTTTTTAAAAGTTGCATTCACATTACAAAACCAATATAATCTATTTTCCAATATTATGAGAAAACTGATGAAGTGCAAAAACAATGTATTGGTTGATCTCAACGATGTAGACATACAATGGACAACTGAGTTAAAAACCAAGTTAACTAAAGCTAAAACTTAAAGCTTTTAAAGATAAAATGTATTATAAATTTAATCATTTATTTATGTCTGTTTAATTTATGATTGAAAGATAATAATAAGTTTATCACAAAACTAGCAGCTCTCTCTAAAAATAATGTTTGAATGTGTATTGAGGGACATTTTGTCTTGAAAATATTATCTTAACAACTCCCACTATACCTGTTTTTGACCTACTGAATCATACATTTCAACATCAAATATCATGAAATAATTAGGCATGGGACGATAACCGGTTTCAAGGTTTACTGCGGTTTGGAAAAGTCAAGGTTTTGAAACCGCAAACATTTTCTGATATATTGTTCCGAAGGTATATGTAATTTTTTTTTAAGTGAAGTTTATTTATAAACTAATTTCGAGAGGATCACGTGCTTATGATTGCTTGCGCCTGGTCCCGCATTATTCAATTTATGATTCACCAATCAGACGATTCCTAAGTCACTATAAATACCCTCAATTCCATATAACAGCCATCTTCGTTTTGAAGAATCCCCCCTTCCACCCCTACTCCTCCTCCTTTCCCAGATGGGTGGCATGGTGGCCCAGTGGTTAGCACTGTTGCCTCACAGCAAGAACGTCACTGGTTCTAGTCCTTACCAAGCCAGCTGACGTTTCTGTGCGGAGTTTACACGTTCTCCCCATGCTCACGTGGAGAACAAGCTTTATAATCAATCATCAGCTAAGTGTGAACTCTTGAAAGTGTTTTTTATGACTATTTCATTAAGTTCAAGTTGCTATGAAATCTGTGTTTTTGAAACTAATGAAGATAGTCAGTGATTTATTTAAATTGTTTAACCTCACAAAATATTTTAAATGTTTCTTAAAATAAAATATATTGTGTTCAATGGGGAATGTTTTTTTTTTACCCAGACATTTTAAAAGAACTTATTTTAGAGCAGTAATCACAATACCGTGAAACCGTAAACCGTGATATTTTTATCCAAGGTTATCATACCGTCAGAATCTTATACCGGCCCATGCCTAGAAATAATTACGTCTAACTTTTATTTTTTTTGTGTGAGTTTAACATTTGCATGAAACATCTGTTTTCTGTATTATTTGTAATTTCAACAATTCAACAAGTTACTTTTGTGTCTGTCCCTAATTTCTTGTGAACTCTGTTACGCTGGTTATGAAATGGTATAAACAATCTTTAAAGCACTGATAGAAAAAGCATGTGACTTCCTCAAGTGATGTCACTTCCTCTGGCGGGAAACTCTGGAAGACATTAAGGAATGTTATTTATTATTTTCTATTTAGGATATTTATGATACACCAATAGTAAATTAATTATGTCAACTCTGTTATTGTAATACAAAAATACATAAAAGTCTGTTTTAGACATGGTTAGCACTGCTTTCAGGTTAGCATCTTCAGCTAAAGCACAAAATGGTGCTCTGTTGAAATGAAATAACTCTGTTATTGTCAACTCTGTTAATGATTTAAAAAGTGTAACAATATATTAAACAACAGTTAGTAACAGAATCGAATGCTCCCTATCACATTTAAACATTTTTTTCATTATTTTACATTAATAATGGATACAGTTTACTGTCAGTCATATATTTGCCTTTCCTCTGTTTCCCTCAGCCTGTCAGTGTGACCCACAGGGGTCTCTCAGCACAGTTTGTGACCCGAGCGGTGGCCAGTGCCAGTGTCGCCTCAATGTGGTTGGCAGAAACTGTGACAGATGTGCTCCTGCTACCTTCCTGTTTGGGCCACAAGGATGCAGACGTAAGTAAAAAAAAATTTATCCATCTCATTCTGGCACATTTGAAGTCCAAATTATTAGCCCTCCTGTGAATTTTTCTCAAATGATGTACTGTATAACAGGGCAAGGAAAGCTTAACTCTGGCCTCTTGTTATTCAGCCTGTGATTGCAGTCCTGAGGGCTCCGTCAACTCATACTGCCACGAGGCCACTGGTCAGTGTGAGTGTATTGCTGGAGCGTATGGACGGCAGTGTGACCGCTGTCTGCCTGGACACTGGGGTTTCCCGAACTGTCGCCCCTGCACTTGCAACGGCCACGCGGAGCAGTGCGACACACAAACCGGACAGTGTCTGTCCTGCAGAGATCACACCACTGGCCACAACTGCGAGAGGTTAGAGACTGTTCATAACTAAAGATTGAAATGTATTTAAAACAGACATGTAATCAGCCAAGGACAAAAAAGGAGACCCATACCCCCAATTATAAGGCAAAATTATTAGCCATCCTGTCAAATTTCATTTTCTTTTTCAAATATTTCCCAAGTGATGTTTAACAGAGCAAGGAGATTTTTACAGTATTTCCTATTATATTTTTTCTTCTATAGAAAGTCCATTTTCTTTTAGTTTGCCTGGAGTAAAAGCAGTTTTACATATTTTTTTTAAAATAGGGTCAATATTATTAGCCCCCTTGAGACAACAAATCATGCCAAACACGTCTTGCGCCTTATTGCGCCAGGTGTATGATAGGGCCCAAAGTGTTTATGGCCATTTCATGATTTCAGGTCTAGCTATGCTGCTGTAGGGATGACTGGCAAAGGATAATATGTTATAATGAGCAGTCAGTAGCACAGCTCTATTTATATACACAGAGCGTGTGTGAACTCAAAAGCGGAGGTGAAATGCGTGCATGTATTTAAAAGCAATTTCATTGACTTGCGTATTAAATGCCTGCATTATAAAACTAGACAATACCGCAATAGTATATACCCTCAAAAATAAACTTCAGATTTTGAACAGAAATTACACAGAGGTGGAGAAATATAGGAATGACATCCCCGATAAAAGTATTAGTTTCATTCATGAATCCCTTCTGCAGGTGTTTGGGTGGTTACTATGGTGACCCCGTCCTGGGATCTGGAGACCACTGTCGCCCCTGCATGTGTCCTGACGGTCCCGGCAGTGGTCGGCAGTTCTCTGGCGCGTGCTATAAGCGTCCTGACTCCAGCCAGGTGTTTTGTGTCTGCAACCAGGGATATAGGGGTAAGCACAAGTCAAAAACGCCATAAATTTCCTTTATCATGACAGAACTGGTTAGAACTTGTCATGTAGTTCACACTAAGGTTCAAAAGAATCTTTGAAAGACGTGTTTTATGCTCACCAAGAGTGTATTTATTTGATAAAAATATGTTAAAGGTGCTGTATGTAAGTCTTTGTTTGCAGATATTTAAGATGCTAAGTGAACATTCTTGTTTATCTAAAAAACAATGCTGAAGTCAGTTATTCTGCTTTGAAAATGTCTGTTACATGCGGTGTCTGTCTTTGTTTTGGTTCTTTTAACCCACACACTGCCACTTTAGCTAAGCAGCCCAGGTTGCCTTGTTGGAAAACTGCATATTTCATTCATTCAGTCAGAAAGGCTCTCAAAGCATGGGCCTGTGACCGAGTTCCACATGAGGTTATTAATTTGCAAATAATATAAATATTACGAACGTAAACATTAGGTGAGCAGGTTACATTGTAACCCCGTGTCCTAACAACACGCTACATGAAGAGATTTGCAGTGATAAGCAATTTGGCTGTTTGCACCAGACGAAACACGACAGAAATTTAAATACAGCCATTCAGAAGCGCAGAATATGCACTCACTCACGAAATGGTAAGGTTTATAATCTAATCAATACATATTAAACCTCTTTAACATTATTAAATGTAGATGCTGAATCACTGATATGTGTTGGTTTGCATTATTTCACAGTTCTAAAGTTCAGTTTCAAAAGGTTAATTTTATTTTGAAGATCTGAGGTGAACTATCTGCTGCTGCTTTCAGTAGTATGGCAATAAATGTTATGTAAATGGCATTCAAACTCACAGTTAGCACTGAATAAAGCACATGTGGTGTACCTGAGGTGATCATTGTCAGTTTTCTGTTGTTCAACTTCAAGAAATAGAAACCGTTTCTAATATATCAATTCGAGGTGTTGGTTAGGACAAAAACTCCTTTTAATATGGAAATTATTCCTTCTATCGTGTGCCGTTGCTTTTATATAGAACACGATTGAAATCAGCCTTAAATCAGCCTTTAGGCTTGATCATCAGATTTGTTTTTGCAGAATAAACTATATCAGTCTATACAACCACTGCTAATATGCCTGTCAGGCTTTTTTCTGCAAGAAAAAAAACACCTGGATGTACATTATACCTTACCTAAAAATAGAACAAATATTAAAATTTCACTCAAGCACTTCTAGTAAATCTAGAGAATTATTCAACTGGTCACCAATGTTTTCCATAGCGGTAAATAAATACAGACTTGTCTTTCAAAAACAATCTTCAAACAGTAAAAATGTGCTGATCTTTTTTGTCTTGAATGTAATGTTTTTTGTATCTTGCAATATGTAATTTAGCATGCTGTAATTCAGCACACCTTCTCTATTATCGCCTATAGGTGCCAGGTGTGAGGAGTGCGCCCCTGGTTATTACGGAAACCCACACGAAGTTGGCGGAGAATGTCAGCCCTGTCAGTGCAATAGCAACATAGACATGATGGACCCAGAGTCGTGTGATGCCCGCACCGGTGCTTGTGTAAAATGCTTGTACCACACTGAGGGCGAAGGCTGCAACCGCTGCAAACTTGGCTATTACGGCAATGCACTGACTCAAAGTTGCAGAAGTAAGTTTATGAATAAATCTGTTAAATTACAATTTTTCTTTATCGATTATAAAATTGTAGTATTAAAGGGATAGTTCACCCAAAAATTAAAATGTACTCAATATTTCCTCTCCCACAAGTGGTTCCAAATCTTTATGAGTTTGCTGAAAGTTTTTTTTATGAGAAAGCTGAAAATCTGCAACAATTGACTTGCATAGTAGAAAAAACAAATACTATGGAAGTCTATGGTTACCGGTTTCCAGCTTATTTCCAAATATCTTTCTTTGTGTGCAACAGCAGAAGGAAACTCAATCAAGTTTGGACCAAGTGAAGGATGATTGATGGCAGAATTTTCAGTTTTGGGTGAACTATCCATTTAACTAGTTATGCACATAAATATCTGGGGATATACTAGTTATTACTTCTAATACAATGCCTGATAATTATGATGATAATTTTATATTATCAAGAAAATTATATTAAGCTTTTCAGTATTGCTGTATAGTGTATTTTGATCAAATAAATGCAATCTTAGTGAGGAGAAGATACTTCTCTTAGCAGTAAATTTGTCTTCAAAATAATGCACAGTAAATTGTGCACAATATCACTAGGGATGTTGTTATTATTATTTAATTTATTATTTAATTTATCAACGCTAACATCAAATAAATCAAACAATGCAACTAAACATTTTGCTGAAATTACAAACAAGCCAATTGTGAGTTCTTCTAATACACCAAACCACTGAAACTGTAGGCAATGCTGATGTATTTTGATGCCAATCTGCCTGTAGATAGAAAAACACACAGATGTAAGCATATACATTTTAATGCTATGGCATGAATAGGGCTACGTAAATCCTGTAGCAGATCTGGACAGGTGGTGCTGGGGGTGGTGGAGGGTTTCAGAGGAACTTCAGAGGAATCAGCCAATCGTAATGCCATTGTTTGCTAATTGCATGTAAAATATCTGTCCAATTAAACTAAATATTTTTACTCATACATTTCTGGAATTTGGTCTGTGTCTTTTCCAGAGTGTGTTTGTAATCAAATGGGCACTGCGGAAGAGATGTGCCCCTCTCCGGGTAACTGCAACTGTGATTTAGCCAGCGGACAATGCCTGTGTCTTCCTAATGTTGTGGGCCAGCACTGCGATCAATGCGCTCCCGACACGTGGAATATGGCCAGCGGGAAAGGCTGCGAGGATTGTGATTGTGACCCCAACCATTCCTTTGGCTCTTCCTGCAATGAGGTTAGACCACATTCAGACACAATTTATATTTGGGGGAGTGATAAAGTACATTTCCATAGAGATTAATGTATGTGTGTGTGTGTGTGTGTGTGTGTGTTTTTCTCTGTGCTGTAGATTGTGGGCCAGTGCTCTTGTAAACCTGGATTTGGTGGCAGAACCTGCAGAGAGTGTAGAGAACTGTTCTGGGGCAACCCTGAAGTCAAATGCCACGGTGAGTTCAGAATAAATGATTCCATACATTAAACTTAATGTTTTGCAATGCATTTAAATGAATAATAAATGTATATTTATAAGAGTATCTGAATACCGTCTAAGGAGTAATGTATCATTTAAAATATGTATACATTATATGAATTTTATTTTTATTCTTTTTTTTTTTATAATTATTTTATTCAGAAAGGAGGCCTTACATTGAAACAGTAAAAACAATTCTCCTCAATATATGCTATGGTGTTATTGATTTCAGAATTAGTTATATTGCTGTTTTATACTATATTATACTACCATCTCAGAAGTTGGGAGGCAACATGAATGTTTTTAAAGAAGTTATTTAGCAAGGAAGTTTTTATTTTTCAAAAAGCAACATTAAAGGTGCTGTAGGTGATCTGCCTAAATGCTAACTGCTTAGCATAATATCTTTCAAATACAATCCCTCCCCTGCCGTCCAAAACCATGCCTCCTGAAATCACGCGAACATTAAAGATGACTGAGACCCACTAGATCATGTCATTCGCCAGTTAGAAAACTTTATAATACTACAATTCCCCCCCCCCCAAAAAAAAGATATTATATCTAGCACGTTTTCAGTTGTATAGTTAGCAAGCAAAACTTGTCATAATCTGAAATATTTCATGCATGCAAGGATCGCTGGTCTCACTCATTCACGCGCTTTGTCCTAAAGCGACTACTGTATGCTTAGTGGTTGGCCGGCGGCATGCAGGAATTAGACTTATTACTAAGCTATACTTACATGCTATTTCAGTCCGAATATTCAAAGTAGCATGGTAAACAATATAGGGAGCGTGTCACAGGTGTCATCGTTCAAAAATGAACCAATGTGATTATAAAACCAACTTCACCTCAGTAAAGCAGGCTAGGCGGAATAGCGCTATTTACTGATGTTTTGTTGTTAAACTAAATAAAAATCTACTTTGTCGATGCTGTAAAAGGTTCCTTATGAAATTGAATATAGTCACATCAATCTTTCGCCAGAAGATTTCAGTGGCTGAACAACACTTCTGTGCATATAACCCATTCGTAACAACAAAATCTACATCAGCTCTGCGTGACTAAAAGAGTTTATTTACCTGTCTATTTATTTACCTGTACATTACCTGTCTAAAAGAAATACTTCAGCCATGGTGTCGTCCTTCCTCCAGCGTGCAAAAGTAACTCCAATATTGATTCAGGATTTTAAAGTTTTGATTCAGCATTTGTTTTTACCACTGTCGTGTCCACGTGACCGCGCATCTGCGTGAACAGAGGTGCGCAGTTGTACAAATCTACATTTGTTGACAGACAGTTTGGGCTACTTCTCAGAATTATCGGCCCGACAAATTTGAATTGGATGAACATTTTTTAGTCTTATGCCTTACCCAGAATATAAAAATACATTTAGATCATTTACTTTAATCATTACTATTGGAATGTGAAGAGACTTTCAACCAGCACAACAAAAATGTTTTTGAAGACAATCACCTACTGCACCTTTAATCATTTTTTATTATTATTTCTGTTTACCTAAATTAAATGCTGTTATTTCAATTCATCAATATAATATAAAAAACTTCAAATAAATAAAGAATTTTTTTTTTTTTCCATAACCCATGTATTCTTGACCGTAAAAGTGCTGGGTCAGTACTGGGTTGCAGCTGGAAGGGCACTCTCTGTGTAAAACAATTGCCAGAGAGTTCATTCCGCTGTGGCGACCCCTGATGTAGCAGGGAATAAGCCGAAGGAAAGTGAGTGAGTGATGTAAGACTAGAGGAAAAAAGATTCATTTAATTTAGATGTAAAACACACATTTTACTTATCAAAGCTAGTATTAAGTAAGCACAAAACCCCAAACTAAACATTTTGCTGACATTGCAAACAAGCCAAGTGTGATTTCTGCCAATTCACCAAACCATTGAAACGGAAGGCAACCCAGTGTTTTGGAATGTGCAGCAGGGCTCGGCTCACTCTTTGATTTGCCCCAGATGTTCATGACCATGACGAGCTCATGAAGGGATCTGTCCAAGCCTCGCAATCTCCTCTTTACTCCCACAATGCACCTTTGTATTTGTGGGCTTTCCCCTTATGGGGCTGTTAATGTCTGACGCAGTGCCCTCCACAGAACAGAGTCTTTGTCCTCTTTCAGACTGTATTTGAGGTCATGCAGGCCATATCTTTAAAAATCTATTTGAGCTCAAAGAGTAATTTTCTTCAGCTTGAGCGTTGACTATCTACTGATGTCTTTAAAGACTGTTGTGAAACATCTTATTCAATATTTTGGTTCAATCTCTGCCAATTAATAGTTAATTCTCATATTTTTACTGTGAAATGGAAACTTTGTATGTCCAAGTCCCCTTCTTTTTGGGAAAAAAAGAAAATCTCTGTATCTTTCAAGTTGTTAGTGTGGCTTTACATATGGTCAATAGCATGTGTCATTATACCAATGGATCATAACATTTCACCAAAATCAAACTCAGATTAAAACTAAGATATCAAAGTAAGATATCTGTTTTGTCCATCTTTAGAATGACTGATCTGAGCTTATTAGTCACATTGCATTACATTTCATTAACATACAATTTAATGTAGCTATGTGGGCAATTAGTTTTTCATGTGCTTTTAGACATTTGCACAAATA
>CAIGQV010019532.1:5442414-5461513 GCA_903798115.1 Danio jaintianensis
ATATGTTTTACGCAGCGGATGCCCTTCCAGCTGCAACCCATCACTGGGAAACATCCATACACACTCATTCACACACATACACTACGGCCAATTTAGCCTACCCAATTCACCTATACCACATGTCTTTGGACTTGTGGGGGAAACCGGAGCACCCGGAGGAAACCCACACGAACACGGGGAGAACATGCAAACTTCCACACAGAAATGCCAACTGACCCAGCCGAGGCTCGAACCAGCGACCTTCTTGCTGTGAGGCGAACGTGCTACCCACTGCGCCACCGTGCAGCCTGAGGAGAAACATATCTGTATAAAAAAAAATAATAAGCATATACACTTTCACTTATAGATTTCTTTACCTGCATCAGTCCTGATAAAAAACAAACAAACGTTCATTCATTTTAAACATTTTAACCCTTTATATTACAACTTATTTAATTAACAATGTTGTTTCCTTATACTAAAGGGTAAGCAGATTATTTCATTTATTTGTCTAGAATTAGTCGATCAAAAATGACACTGAATTTGATTCGTTATTAATAATATACTTAATTTTTTTGCAAAATGATCACAAAACTAAACAAGGTTCGTAATGATGTACAGGGGTTAAAAGTATTTGGGATTGACCTCCTACTGACAGTTACAGTATGTTAGACCTAATTGCAGGTCTTTAGTTGGTTTTGAGATTGAGTTTATTGGCAGAAATTGTATGTTGGTCATGTAGCGGCAACTTCCCTCAATGGCTGGTTACTGTTTACACAAATCTGCCAAACACTTCACTACCCCAGAAGTTGGTACTTTTTTTAAGGGCATAATTTCAGAGAGCTTGTTAACACCATAATGAATGTTTAACAGCAGTGGACTTTGCTACTCCAGAAGTTCCTCTCCAGTGGTTTAGGCTGTGGGAGACCATAGTTCCCCTTCTCAACTGGTGTGTGTGTGATGTTAAAGATTTACATCGTCATGCTTTTACCATATAAGTCTATGTAAACGATTCCTGAGTACACAAATGCACAGCTTTGCATTCAATCTTCAAGAAGAGTGTTTATTCTAGGCCTACTTTGCAAAGGTTCCTTTTTCTCAAGCCTGCTTTTAAACAATAAAATGCAGATGTGTTCCTTGGGCAGTAAAAGCCTATTCCAGAGTTTTTGTGTTTGTTAGAGCTGCTAAATACCTCCCATTGTGGACACAAAAGCTCCTGTGCTTGTTTCCGTCTTCAGGGGTTACATTCATGGCATTGTCCCAACAAACCCCCCCCCGAGGCCCCCTGGATAATAGCAGGGATTAACCTCTGAGATAATTCCCTATCTGTAGTACCTTAGGGCCTTTAGGTGAAGGAGTCTTTTCCCATGGAATGTGTCTGTAATCTATTCTGGCTGGAATGTGTTTTAAGTAAATGAAGTGCCCTAGACTGAGTCCCCATTCATGTATTGTCTTGGATTTCTCCTCAAGAATGATAAAAAAAAAAATACTGGTAGAGCTAGACAAAATGACCTAGAAATCATACATTAAAACAAATCTGCATTTGATCAATTTTGTTCAGTGAAACAATGGTCACATGAAAAACAAATGTAAACAAATATAGTGAATGCAAACATGTATGACATTCTGACAGTGTAAAATTACAATTTGAAAACAAAATAATGCTTTTAAATAATGCTTTAAAATGGATAGTTAAACCTAATTGAGTTAAGAAGTGTTGAAGAATGTTGGTTGCCTGCACCCATTGACTACCATAGCATTTAAAAAAAAAAAAATCATATAATAGAAAACAATGGGTACCATCAATCTGCATTTTTCAAAATATCTTCTTTTATGCTCAACAGAAGAAAGAAACTCTTAAAGGTTTAAAGCCACACAAGGAAGAATAAATGTTGAGGTAATTTTCATTTTTGGGTGAACTAGCATTTTAAGCATAAGTTGAATTCACCAAACAATGTTGATTACCCCATTTTTACAACTGTAAATGTACAGTTATACTGTAGTTATTCATTCATTCATTCATTTTCCTTCGGCTTAGTCCCTTTATTCATCAGGGGTTGCAACAGTGGAATGAATCGCCAACTTAGCATATGTTTTACACAGCGGATGTCCTTCCAGCTGCAACATCCATACACACTCATTCACTACAGCCAGTTTAGTTTATCCAATTCACCTATAGCGCATGTCGTTGGACTGTGGGGGAAACCAGACCACCCGGAGGAAACCCACGCGAACACGGGGAGAACATGCACACATAAATGCCAACTGACCCAGCCGGGACTCGAACCAGCAACCTTCTTGCTGTGAGGCGACAGTGCTAACCACTAAGCCACCGTGTCACCTACTGTAGTTATATGGTAGGGTAATAGTAAATAAACATCCTTGTAGTTTTGAAATTCTTCATGTGGCACATTTATTTAGCAAAACATTGAGCTAAATTCATATTATAGTTATTGTTCATATTATATATTCTATAATTGGGAGCAAAATGCACTCAGTTGTTTTGTATTCAATGTGAAAGCACCATTCGTCAGCGATTTGCTTCACTTTATTGTATCAAGCTCAAAGTGAAGGATCCTTAAAGGTTGGTAATGAAGTTTGCACTGAGTTAATCTTATTAATAATATCTTTCAGAAGGTCATGATTCGCACTCGTTGAATAATTACTTTATATAGCTTTATTTTACATTCTTAGGAGATACAAAACACAGATGTTTCGACACAATGCCTTCCTCAGTGCGTGACACAATCTTCTCACTCCACCCTCTTATTCCACAGTCAATCACATTACGTCACTGGTTAGACGACTAGTGAATAGTTAAAAAGTTAAAAACAAATCTCATTTTCGTTTCGATATAGTTAACAACACAATAAATATTTCCTCCACCTGTAAAAGTATTAACTTGTAGTTGGGTAAATTTCATGCCAACATTTTTGTCAACTGATCAAATAGAATGTAACTAATATTAGAAGAAAACCCCCCTGAAAGGACTGAACCATTTAACACAACAGCTCATTGTGGCATTTTCTGTTAGCGGCTACAGACAGAGTGACTATGACCTTATTAGATTGGAACTGAAAGAGTGAGTGATTGAGTCAGAGGAAGGTGGTGCAAGCAGAAGGATGAAGGAAAAGATTGTTTGCCCATTTTATTGCTCAATGCTAGTGTCATCTAAGAGTGTTTGGTCTGTCCCACAATGACAGACGAGACACTTAGCAAACACCACCTTAGCAATGACTCGCTTTGAGGCCCTTAAACAAACATACTCATTAGCAGAAAATTCTAGGAGTTTAACGACCTTGTTAACCTTCATCAAGTCCCTTTTCACCAACTGAAGAACCAGAAAGATATTTAATTTTAAACAAGCATTTAGCACTCTTTCAAATCCAACCTAGGTGTGTACTGTCACATAAATACCAAGGCAGCATCTGATCCTAAATTTAACTACAGATTTATAATTTATTACTAAAATTGTATATATATTATTCATTCTTACAAGTAAAAATGACAATAGTTTGGGTTTTTTGGCGCTTACATTATGTGTTCTAACTTTTTTGGCATATTGATTGTCATTTGTATAACCAAAGTTTTATTAATGTAGCAAAACATAGCTTTGGGGCGACATGGTGGCTCAGTGGTTAGCACTGTGGCCTCACAGCAAGAAGGTCACTGGTTTGAGTCCCAGCTGGGTCAATTGGCATTTCTGTGTGGAGTTTGCATGTTCTCCCTCATTTCCTCCGGGTGCTCTGGTTTCCCCCACAGTCCAAAGACATGCGCTATAGGTGAATTGAATAAACTAAACAGTGTGTATAGTAGTGTATATGTGTGCATGTGAGTGTGTATGGGTGTTTCCCAGTACAGTACTCATTTTCATTCTGCTTAGTCCCTTTATTCATCAGGGGTCACCACAGCGGAATGAACCGCCAACTTATCCAGCATATGTTTTACACAGCAGATGCCCTTCCAGCTGCAACTCAGTACTGGGAAACATCCATACACACTCATTCACACAAATACACTATGGCCAATTTAGTTTATTGAATTCACCTATAGCGCATGTCTTTAGACTGTGGGGGAAACCGGAGCACCCGGAGGAAACCCACACGAACACGGGGAGAACATGCAAACTCCACACAGGAATGCCAACTGACCCAGCCGAGGCTCGAACCAGCGACCTTCTTGCTGTGAGGCGACAGTGCTAACCACTGAGCCACCGTGTCTGTGTCGTTAAATATTATTTCAGTTAACAGTTATGCTTTTAATACTTTTGGTTTTAATCATAATACAAACCTCTTAGAGATATGCTTTGCTATACTTATAGCTTAGCCCCTTTTGTTTTCCTTCAGCATGCGACTGCGACCCAAGAGGCATTGCGGAACAACAGTGCAACAAGGTCACGGGTCACTGTGTTTGTGTGGAGGGCGTTTCTGGACCCCGATGTGACACGTGTGCTCGAGGTTACACTGGCGAATTTCCACAGTGTGAGCGCTGCCACCAGTGCTTTGCCGAATGGGATATAATAGTGGGCGACCTCACCAACCAGACCCACAGACTGGTCCAGAAAGTCAATACCATTAAAGCCACTGGCATTACGGGACCCTATCAGGCTACCATTAATAATGTCGAAAACAGTGCCAACTCAATCCGCAACATCCTGGCCCAAAATCCAGCTACTCAGCCTCTAACAGAGATCCAGGGACTTCTCGAGCAAGCTACGTAAGTCTTGACCTTGCTCAAGATGTGGTTGACCATTAGTTTAATTAGATTTTTTATAACTGTTCTCATGAGAATAACCTCTTTGAATCTATTTTCTTTCTAAAGTGCCTTGATGGCTGAAATGAACAGCAACCTTAACCTGACGGAGGAGACCTTGTCCGAGATCTCATCTGACAACAACAGCACAGACACCAAACTAAAGTCTCTCAAAGAAGAAGCTCAGAAACTGGAACAAACCGTGAAAGACCTGCGCGAACAGGTGGAGTTTGTGAAGAATTCAGACATTCGAGGTGAGTAATATGGTTATGAGTAAAAGTGTTGTAAGCCCATTTGTGTCTGGGTATAGATCTAAGCAAATAAAATCAATCCACTATTTTTTTGATCTACAGGGGCCAGAGCCAGTGTTACTCGATACTACGAGCAGTCCCAGAATGCAGAGATCCGTGCCAATGCCTCCACCACTGACCCATACAACTTAGTCAATCAGTCTGCCACCCTGCGGACAGAAACTGAAGAGTTGATGAACCAGACCAAAGAAGAGTTCAATCAAAGACAGGATGAGTTTTCGAAGAAACTGGACAACCTGGCTGGACAACTAGAGACACTGGACCTGTCTGAGCTTAGTGAGAAGGTAAAGCAGTCAACTGATTTATGATAATGGTGTATGAATAGAGCGTATCTAGTAACTCGATAGCACTGACATTTTAGGCCCCATCTACACTAATATGTTTTAGTTTTAAAACGCATAAGTTTTGCTAAGCCTTCCGTCCACACTACCCCGGAGTTTTTGAGCCCTGAAAACGGAGCTTTTTGAAAACGCTGAAGAGGCCGTTTTCGTTTTAAAATGCCGCTGCTGCGTCTCAGTGTGGATGGGGGAAAACGGAGACGGGGCTGCAGACATTCGCCTATCTGATTGGGACTTTTTCCTCAATATTAAGTGGACAAAGTTCAGTCTTGCATCCTTTCCTTGTAAGTTCAGACTTCGTAAGTTTGATATGGAAAACAAACTCCCGAGGACACGTTGGGTAAATCTTTAAAGGGAACAGTGTACTTTATAACCTCATTAACATCACCCTGGCTACGCTGTTTCACTATCTTAACAATAAAATGAAAACATGATACAAGGAACTGCCTATTTTCATTTTGATATTAACAATTTAACAGACACCAAAAATGTTGAGGCGTCGTGTAGCTACATATTTATATGACCGTCATCTTCACTGTATGCATATTTATAACAAAACAGAGCCTATAACATAACTGCCTTTCATTTTCATTGAAAAGTACGAAACATACCCTGTCTCTTTTGCTGAATATCAGTTTTAATAATCAATAATGGGAATTATAAAAGTATAAGGTACAATAAGTTTATACAATATAGGAAATAAAGGCAAGCAATCAGTCAAATGTGCAGAATCAGTGAACGTGGTTACATATATTAACTTATCTTTGCGCTCAGCCAAAACACGTTACCTGAGAACAAGTAATAGATTCAAAAGACCAAAGAGTTGCTAGATAAACACAAGATTAATTAAATATCACGTTTAACAACTATAGTGAGATGAGATCCAGCGGTAGATCCTTGATAAACTGTCCGACATACGCTGCTCTCACCTGGGGAGCTGTTCTCAAAGCACTCGCTGACTGACTGGGGCTCAGACCTCCGCATACGCTGCAGCCCATGCCAGAGTGTTAATATTAATATTGTGCCTCTCCCATTTTTAGAAGCAAAGACGCGTTCACTGTGAATGAGCCATTGTAATGTCCCTGTAAACACTCAGAACACCCTAGCAACTGCATAGCAATCACACATAACACTGTAGCATCATGTCAACTTTATATAAAAATCTGATCTCTTTCCTAATGCAGACATGTGGTAGTCCAGCTGGCTCAGAGAACTGTGCTGACTCCCCCTGCGGAGGCCTGACCTGTGTGGACACGCAGGGAAACAGGAAGTGTGGAGGAGAGGGATGTGATGGCCTCACCACACTAGCCCACAATGCCTGGCAGAAAGCCAAAAACTTTGACCTGGAGATTATCAGCGCCATGGAGGAAGTGGACAAGCTCTCCAAAATGGTGTGGTTTCTCAGCAGATACTCTGCTTTTGATACGATAAAAGATTTTGCAGTGCATTTCTAGAGATATGCCTCTATTCCATTTTTTTCCTGCTGAATGCTTTTAAAAAAACATTGAAGAACTGGTATTATTGTTAAATTTGCAACAGGGTTTTGGTAGGGTCTTAAAAAAGGGGGGGGGGATGCGATTTTTCCAGACGAAGATGACTGAGGTGAGAAACTCTGGTTATTTATAGTGAGTTAGAATTCATCTGATTGGTGCATCGTGTGTTAGCTGATGCGGGACCAGCCGTGATCAATCATAAGCACGTGATCCTCTCGAAATTAGTTTATAAATCAACCACACTTAGACAAAATCCTTGAGCATGAAATCTATGCATTGTTATACCTCAAATCTTCACAAGACTTAAAGGGTGTATATATCAGGCTCAATACTTTCTTTCATAAAGGTTTTTTGAAAGGTTTGACTTGGTGAGACCTGCGGAAACCCTGTTGCAAGGATTTCTTCTAAAAATAGTCATGGTTCTTTCTTTAAAGAGTCCTTGATTTGTATGTTTAGGTGTCTGAGGCAAAGGTAAAAGCAGATGAAGCAAAGCTAAATGCTCAGGAAGTGCTGGTGAAGACCAATGAGACCAAGAAACGCGTAGATAGCAGCAACGAGGAGCTCCGCCAACTCATCAAACAGATCCGAGATTTCCTCACTCGTAAGATGCACTCAGAAAGTGTCTTTTAGATAAGTTGTTTGGATGATCACTTTTAAACTCCTACTTTATGTGGCTCTCCAGAAGATGGAGCGGACCTGGAAAGTATCGAGGCTGTGGCCAATGAAGTCCTGCAGATGCAGATGCCCACTACACCAGCCCAGCTGCAGAACCTGACGGAGGAGATCAGGGAGCGGGTGAGCAGCCTGACAGATGTTGAAGACATCCTCAACCAGAGCGCCGCAGACATCCTGAGGGCAGAGAGCCTGCTGGAACAAGCCCGCAAGGCCAGGTCTGAGATATATACATCATATTCAGTGCTCAGCATAAATGAGTACACACCGCCTTTTGAAAATGAATATTTCTATCCATTTCTCAGTGAATATAAAGACCAATTTTTGGTGCATTTAAACAAAAGTTTGGTCAGCTAACATATTTAGGAATAGAAAGATACTTACTTACTTACTCCCAAGGCCGTTTATATCAAAGTTGATCTTTAGCCGCACCATATTGGTGTTTCGTAACATCTAGTTTTTATGAGGTTGGTTGTTAGACCAACGCTCAACCCCCAACCTGGAGGACCAGGACATACACACATACACTACGGACAATTTAGCTTTCCCAATTCACCTACAGCACATGTCTTTGGACCATGGGGGAAACCGGAGCATCCGGAGGAAACCCACGTGAACACTGGGAGAACATGCAAACTCCACACAGAAATGCCAGCTGACCCAGCCGGGCTCGAACCAGCGACCTTCTTGCTGTGAGGCGGGAATAGAAAGATAATACATTTAAATTCAAATGAGTTATTGCAAAGTATTGCAAAGTTTTTGCATTTTTTGCAAAAAAAATGACTAACTACAAATTTTCAACTAAATTTGATATTTGTTATATTTTTCCTGATTTTTCATGTTTATTTAAGTTATATTTAGTATTTTACCCCAACATATTAATTTGGGTTTACTCGTTTTTGGACTGTGATCTTAAGTTTTTGTTTTTGTTTGATTAGTTCTGGTTTTGGCTTGTTATAATAATAATAATTCCTTACATTTGTATAGCACTTTTCTATACACTCAAAGCGCTTTACACATTGGGGGAATCTCATCCACCACCAGTGTGCAGCATCCACCTGGATGACGCGACGGCCATATTGCGCCAGACCGCACACCACACACCAGCTGATTGGTGAAGAGGAGACAGAGTGATGAAGCCAATTATGATATGGGGTGGTTAGGAGGCCATGATGGCCTACTCTTTTTCGAATGACTACAGAGAGTCAGGACCTCGGTTTAACGTCTCATCTAGAAGACGGCGCTCATGTACTGGGGCGTTAGGACCCACACAGACCACAGGTTGAGCACCCCCTGCTGGTCTCACTAACACCACTTCCGGCAGCAACCTAGCTTTCCCATGTGGTCTCCCATCCAGGTACTGACCGGGCGCAGCCCTGCTTAGCTTCAGTGGGCGACCATGTGAGAGTTGCAGAGAGCTAGCTGCTGGTTATGTACTGACTAATCTAACGTATATGCACAAATATATTATTGTAAAGCATCCTTAAGAAAATATTGACTTAAAAGAGCGATCTGTGAGGAGTGAACTCATTTATGTTAAGCACTGTACATTGATCCCAGTTCAGTTTGGTTGTTTACAACTCATATTAAGTAATATACATTTACTGATATATTTATCGATCCAGTACTTCCAGAGGTAGCTGAAGTCACATTTGACAACAGTAGAATATTTTTTAATTTAGGCACTGCATTTTAAATTTAACGACTTTAAAAACTATAAAAGCATCATCATTTAATTTCATTTCATCATTTTAGTTTTAACTATTGAAAATACTATTACTTGTCTACACCTTTTTCTGGAATTCATTGGTTTAACAAGTTATTAGGGTTAAAGGTTAAAAATGTATTCAAATAAAGATGTATTCATGTTAACAATATTGTATTAAGAGTTTAACAAAAAGGACATTTTAAGGGACAATATTTACACTCACCGGCCACTTTATTAGGTACACCTGTCTAATTGCTCGTTATGCAAATTTCTAATCAGCCAATCACATGGCAGCAACTCAATGCACTTAGGCATGTAGACATGGTCAAGACGATCTGCTGCAGTTCAAACCAAGCATCAGAATGGGGAAGAAAGGTGATTTAAGTGACTTTGAACGTGGCATGGTTGTTGGTGCCAGACGGGCTGGTCTGAGTATTTCAGAAACTGCTGATCTACTGGGATTTTCACGCACAACCATCTCTAGGGTTTACAGAGAATGGTCCGAAAAAGAGAAAATATCCAGTGAGTGGCAGTTCTGTGGGCGCAAATGCCTTGTTGATGCCAGAGGTCTGAGGAGAATGGCCAGACTGGTTCTGATAGAAAGGCAACAGTAACTCAAATAACCACTCGTTACAACCGAGGTCTGCAGAAGAGCATCTCTGAGCACACAACCTGTCCAACCTTGAGGCGGATGGGCTACAGCAGCAGAAGATCACACCTGGTGCCACTCCTGTCAGCTAAGAACAGGAAACTGAGGCTACAATTTGCACAGGCTCACCAATTATATTACAGCAGTAATATAATAGTCACAATTTCCTCCAGTGTTCATAATAATAATAATAATAATCAAAATATTTGTCAAATGCAAAAATCCAAAATGTCTGTTTAGTGACTCTCAAGGCAACTTTGAAGATTTCATGTTCGTGTAAACTGGCATTGTTAAAATGTGACGTTAATCACACAGTTTTTCAAAGATTTCAAGCAAAATACACAAAATATATAATGCACACATAAATATAACCACCACATTAGTTGGCTATTTTTGTTGTTGTTGATGATGAATTGGGATATATGGTGTGGTGTGTGGAAAAATAAGCATTCAAAGTTCTGCTGTAATTGTGACATCTAGTGGCCATTCCATTGAACAGCCTGTCTGTGTGTTCTGTTTTATTTAAAGGAAGGAGGCGTCAGATGTAAAATCCACAGCAGAGATGGTGAACGAGGCCCTGCATCATGCTGAACGCGCTCAGACCTCTGTAACCGAGGCACTCAAACAGGCCGCTGTTGATATCAAGGGAACACAAGACCTGCTTGTTTCGGTAAATCTTTGTTTAGGAGCAATATTTGCATTGCATTGGAGGAATCATAACCTTTATATGAATCTTTTGTACAAAAGGTGGAGTCAGAGACATCAGACTCTGAGCTAAAACTCAGCAATGCCACTAGAAGACTCTTGAAACTGGAAAGTGATGTAGCGCTGTTGAAAGAAAAGGCTCTCAACACGTCCATCAGCGCCAACAGCACAGAGAAAGAGGCTGAAAGCATTAATGCACTTGCCGAGCAGCTCAAAAAGGTAACCGTTTAATCTGGATGTGTTGCTTTATCTTTCTTATTAACTAGGGGTGCAACGGTACACACAATTGATGGTTTTTAGCAATTGAAATTAAAAGTATAAGTATATATTGTGAATATATTTTCATTCATTCATTTTCTGGGGTCGCCACAGCGGAATGAACCGCCAACTTATCCAGCATATGTTTTTCGCAGCGGATGCCCTTCCAGCTGCAACCCATCACTGGGAAATGTGAAAATATATATATATATAGGAGAAAACCCTTATAACAATATAAATAAAAATATATTTAAGTTGGGGATGGGCTATATAGACAGGTTTAGCTTTGTTTCAAGCATGGTGTTAGTGGATTGTTTGATTAACAAACAGCAGATTAACCCTTAATCGGCCGACCCCAATGGGTGTTTCAAAAACTGGCATAAATGTGAAAAATTGTCATAAATAATTGAAGGACTAATACTAAAGCACAAAATCAACATGGTGTGTTTGGGTCACTCACACACACACATGCACATGCAGTTTTTTATTTTTTTATTTTGCCACAGTGACTGTGGAATTGGCTGTTGTTTTGCAAAAGCAAACAATTAAAAAATATATCAGACAATAACAAAAATACAAAATACAGAATTTTGATGTATTTAGAATGTTACAATATACAGTGCTCAGCATAATTGAGTACACCCCATTTTGAAAAAAGAATATTTTTATCCATTTCTCAGTGAATATAGGCAATGTATTTTGGTGCATTTAAACAAAACAGATTTATTAAACAGATATATTTATTAAAATAATATTTTAGTCACCAAACATATTTAGAAATTCAAGAATAATACAATTAAATTCAAGCAAAATATTGCAAAAAAATTACAACCTACAAAATTTCAACTGGGGGCGACGCGGTGGCGCAGTAGGTAGCACAATCGCCTCACAGCAAGAAGGTCGCTGGTTCGAGCCTCGGCTGGGTCAGTTGGCATTTCTGTGTGGAGTTTGCATGTTCTCCCCGTGTTCGCGTGGGTTTCCTCCAGGTGCTCCGGTTTCCCCCACAGGTCCAAAGACATGCGCTATAGGTGAATTGGGTATGTTAAATTGTCCGTAGTGTATATATGTGTGTGAATGGGTGTGTATGGATGTTTCCCAGTGATGGGTTGCGGCTGGAAGGGCATCCGCTGCGTAAAACATATGCTGGATAAGTTGGTGGTTCATTCCGCTGTGGCGACCCCAGATTAATAAAGGGACTAAGCCGAAAAGAAAATGAATGAATGAATGAAAATTTCAACTAAATTTTTCAAATGTTTTGCTTCTCTTGATTTTTCCTCTTTTTTAAAATTTGTATTTAATATTTTTCTATAACATATAAATTTGGGTGTACTAGTTTTTGGACCGTTATCGAAAGTTATTTTGTAGATAAGCTCCAGAATTGGCTTCAGTACTGACTAATCTAATGTATATGCACAAGTATAATATTGTATAGCTTCCTATTAAAAATATGAATTTAAAAGATAGATTTGTGAGGGGTGTACTTATATATGCTGAGCACTGTATATCTAGTGAATATACATCATCAGTTTGAGAGGAAAAGGTTTCTAAAGCATCAAGAATTATAACCTGAAAATGAATGGGTGTCTATGGACCCCTGCTGGATATATGTGGAAATTGTTATTTCTTTTTCAACAATAAATCTAAACTTTGTTTTTTCTAACCACAGCTGGCAGTATTTTATTCCTAAAATATAAACCAATGTCCATAAACCTTTTATATTAAAATTAGGTCTAAATTTAGGTGATTTTTAAATAAAAATGACATTTTTCATAAGCCAAATTATGTCATAGTTGCGTGTTTGTGTAGTAAATGGATTAAAAAAAAAGTACAAAATGTCCACTCAAACACTGAATAATTCCCAAGTTGACAAGGGACTGTAAAAAAATGATATATAGTTTATCATATAAAAATTAATATTTCACTATGTAAATGTTTGGGGTCAGGAGGACCCCAAGGAACCAAACTGTAATTGTTAAATGACGTTAGAGGCTAGAGCTCATCTGTATATCTATGACAGGTAACATGCTGATCTTAATGTTCATTTAAATTGACATTTACGTACTCCCAGGACCATTTATATCGAAGTTGATACCATATTGGTGTTTTGTAACATCTAGTTTTTATGAGGTGAGTTGTTAGTCCAACGCTCAACCCCCAACCTGGAGGACCATGACATACACACATGCACTACGGACAATTTAGCTTACCCAATTCACCTACGGCACATGTCTTTGGACTGTGGAGGAAACCCACGCAAACACGGGGAGAACATGCAATCTCCACACAGAAATGCCATCTGACCCAGCCGGGGCTCGAACCAGCGACCATCTTGCTGTGAGGCGACAGCGCTACCCAAATTAACATTTCGCCAATTTATTTTAAAAATGGTTTGGCTTGGTTCAGACTAGCCAACATTTTTGTAATATTTTTAAATAGGTGTTATTATACCTTTCAGACATTAATGGGAATATCACTGTTGCCATCACTGCAACACAAACATATGTTTCACCTCCATTTCTGCTTGAAGAATGTAAACACTCCGTCTGCCTCCACAACAAACTTTTGTTTTTAAAGGAGAGTCTGCATATTACTGAGTAGCTGTCTGCCTGATGAAATATATTTTCATATTTTAGAGTATGTGTAGTTAATATTTGTTTAAATCCACCCATTACACCTCAGGTATTAACTCAGGTTTTGTAGTCGTAACCTCCTGTGTCGTGGTTAACTGTTTATGCAGGATCTGGATTCAGAGCTGAAAGACAAGTACAGTACTGTAGAGGAGCTGATCACACAGAAGGCCGAAGGAGTTGCAGAAGCCAAGAAAAGAGCGGAAAAACTCCAAGAAGAAGCCAGGAATCTGCTTCTACAGGCCAGCGAGAAACTTCAGCTTTTGAAAAGTAAGTCTGCAGTTCTGTTGGCTATAAAGTACACTGGTTTGCATGACCCACAGCTTTTAAGTAGGGATGCATGATATCAGGGGCGTAGCGGACATTTTAAAAGTGTGGGGGACAGCTGTATGAGATCCAAAAGTTTACGTTCATATAATTATTAATCACCTGTTTCTAAATGGTCTGTCTCTAAAAGTGAGGGGGACGTATCCCCCTCATCCCCCTGCATGATATATCGGCGGCCATATCGTTATCGGCCGATAAATGCTATTTATAATGTTATCGTTATCGGTCCGATATCAAAATTAGGTCGATAACTTTAAGCCGATAGGTAATTGTACAGGACTGCTTGCCTCGAACTTGAACCTGTTCAGACTTGTCCGGTGCAGTATAACGGAGCTTACATTGTTTATTCCAAAGTCCGTCCTTTCTTTGTGTGGTATTGCTGTGCATTAATAACTCAGTAAGTAAACATATTCCTTATCATTGTAGATATGTTTGATAGTGTCATTGTGTATTTTGGTTTAAATCACCTCAGGAAAAATATTACATGTGTAAACATAATAGCAGCAATGCACACATGCTAAACAGCTCGTTGGGTTGTTTGTAATCTAATATCTGTTATCAACGCGTTGCTTGCCATGTGTTGTTGATTGTAAGATTGTATCCAGTTTGATCGGCATATTTATAATGATTATAACGAGCGCACGTGATGGCTATTACCACGCACACACATAGTGAGCCGTCAGAGCCTTTACAGCACCCTAAACCGCAGCAGGGGAGACGTGTGCCAGTCCCTAAATCCAGCATAGGGGTTCTCAACCGTCCACCTCATCTGTGCTCAATGCTCAGGTGTTGTATCAAAATCTGACTCCGCTTCAGAGTCAGCGCCTACAGTTAAAGTTTCAAACTCACAGCGGTTTATCATAAACCTTTCATCGATCCGCAATTGACAGCAAGAACGAACATAGAAGCGTTGTCTGATTGACAAACAGCACCTACATGTGCTCAAAAGTATCGAAAACGCAAAATGGGACGAATTTATGCCGCATTGTATTTAGCTTTACGCTTGCACGGTGGCTCTGAACTGTCAAAACACCTCTCAAAAGCTTTTTCGGACATTAAATAGTTGTAGATACGTACATTACTGTAACACGTTTTATTCAAAGAACATTTGAGCTGGTTTCAGTTAGTTCTTTCATTTTTATTTTACTTAATACATTTATTTTACTTGTTTGTTCATTAAATCCCATTTTGTTATTTAGCCTATTATTTTTATGCAACAGTCAAGTTGCATGTTAATTTGCTATGCGAAGAAATGGAAATAATTTATTTTTGGCATGCTGATTTATGTTAAATTATAGGCTATTCAGTTCATAAGTCAGTTCAAACTTTCATGAAGTTTTTAAAATATTTATATTTATCGGAATATATTGGTTATCGGCCTTCAAATCTTAAGAGTTATCGATATCGGCCAAAAAATCTGTATCGGTGCATCCCTACTTAAGGGATTTCCTGGAAAGTCATATGTTTGTGGACTTTCTGTGCAAGGATACCCTCCTGTAAATGGTAATGATATTGAATTTATTTTGAGATTTCACGATCACCTCTAGCGTGCAGGAAGCATCACACTTTACAAGCATTTCTACTGGGCAACAGGGATGATTTCTGGGTTATGGTTATTTAAAAAGCACTTCCATACAAGCCCTTTCCAATTTAGGTTTTAGTGTTCTCACTCACAATGAGCTATATCTTTGTTTTGTAGATCTTGAGAGGAACTATGATGAAAATCAGAAGTTGCTGGAGGACAAAGCCAATGAACTGGTGGATCTGGAGAAGGCTGTGAAAGAACTACTTCAGGAGATCAGCCACAAAGTTACTGTCTACAGCACTTGTCTGTTTTAATCCTCTACAGAGTGCATTAGGAAAGAAAATTAAATTGCCTTCCATGTCAAGTTCCAGAGAAGGTTTTGTGTGTTTTACAACTGTCCAGACGTTTCCCTTTTGTAACTGTATGGATGGATGTTTCACATGCTTCTTTTTGACCACAAGAGTGTCATTTAAATTTTTACATATGAAAGACCAAAGAGTGAATGTAAAATATGCCCAACCTACCTATGAGACTGCAACTACAGTGACCTGGCTTTTTCGATTTAAGATAAAAGTAATGTAAATATGTCACAGTTTTCTACTTTTCTTTTAAATCTGGAGCAATTTGTAAATGCAATGAAAATTCAAACAGAATAAACATATTTAGCAGTACTTATTTTGTGTCATGTCATCACTCCCAATACATTTTTTGTAATGAAAATCTATGTGATGGAAAGAACAGTGGAGTTCTGTGGAAGAATCTTTGTTTATTTAAAGTTATTGTGCTGAACTGAGCCTTTCTTAAATTTAGGATTTGTCAGATAGACCCTTTTCACATTTCGAGGTTTCTCAGTACCAGAAGGCGTCATAGTTGGGTAAACTTAAAGCGCAGTTGGCATTTCTGTGTGGAGTTTGCATGTTCTCCCCGTGTTGGCGTGGGTTTTGCTCCAGTTTCCCCCACAAGTCCAAAGACATACGCTATAGGTGAATTGGGTAAGCTAAATTGTCCGTAGTGTATGTATGTGAATGAGAGTGTTGGGTGTTTCCCAGTGATGGGTTGCAGCTGGAAGGCATGTGCTGGATAAGTTGGCGGTTCATTCCGCTATGGCAACCCCAGATTAATAAAGGGACTAAGCTGAAAAGAAAATGAATGAATGAATGAATGTTTACTGCTCCAAAATATTTTAAATGTTTCTTAAAATAAAATATATTGTTTAAAAGGGGATTTTTTTCTTTTCTTACCCATACATTTAAAAAGAATATACTTTAGAGCAGTAATCACAAAACTGTGATATTTATATCCAAGGTTAACATACTATCAGAATCGTATTTAACATATATTCGGGTTATAAGCATGTGTAAGTAATATAAAATGTTCACATATCTTTTGCGAGTTTGTTATTTGAGATGTAGAACGGACGGAAAGCGGCCACATAGAGAGACACTGCAGCGCTGGTGAGGATTGTGGGTGTTTACAGCGGTTTGACGGATAAATATGAATTTGTAGCTAAATTGTTAACGCTGCCAAACAGCCTTTCCCGTTGTTTACATCTTTGTTTACGTCCTTGCTACAACATACCGTTAACGCTAGACAAAATGCATGTAATAAATCAATTTTAACAAATAAAAATACTTAAAGGTTGTGGCTCACATTCCACAGCTTCGTCTATTATAGTTTTTAGCTGAATCCAGCACTGAACTGGGAGAGATTCTGGAAGTTCTCCTTTGTCAAATGCTACCTATGTCTTTTTTTATAATTCTCTGTAATGTAATTAAAATTAAATAGTAAGCACTTCTCTCTTTGTGTCGTGTCCTTTGGAAGCCCAAAAACAGAAACAGAACGAGCTCTGTGGAAATAGCAGCCTTTAGACGGCATTTTAGCTTTCTCTGCTATAACATTACAGCACCCCTGGCCACGTCCCTTTGCTGTGTATGTGTGTGGTGTATGCGCGTAACCTGAAGTGTTTGTGATCTCACTAACCCAGATGTATTTTTTGTAATCCCCAAACTTTATTCGCTGTAGGCTTTGCTAAGCTAACTCTGTAAAAGCCAATGTCTCCGTTTGCACTGAACTTTGAGCGTCTTACATTCAGAGATGTTGTTTATGTTCACACAGCTACATTACACATCAACTAAAGTTTCAAATATGATATCGTAGTGGACCACCCCTTTAAGCGATCTATTTGCGCGCACACACACACAGACAGCAGAGAGAGAAAGATAAGGGAGAATGCAGCACTTACACACATACAATGCACACCAGCATTGCGTCAACTAAAAACAGTTATGCTCAGTATGTAACAATTTCCTATAGTCTATTTGTTTATGACTTTTCTATTGGTTGAGCTGCTTCCACAAGTATATTTTTATATTAGAATATTTACCCAATCATATTTCAGCAATCGAGTTGCCAGCATCAAAGAAATCTCCCCGGAGGCCTTCAGAGTGAGCAAGTTTAGGCATCTGTAGCATTAAATAAATGGCAGTGAACCTGTTGCTTTAACCAATCAGTATGTAAAAAAAGAAAAATGTAAAAAGAGTTGTAAATTAACTCCTCTTTAAAGCCTAATAAGCGGCACTGAGAAAGACTCACAGTGAGTATGTTTACATGGACACCAATACTCTGATTTGAAAATGATTTAAGACAATACTTTGATTGAGAGTCTACCATGTAAACAGCGATTTTATTTAATTTTTGATTACCTTAGTCCAACTAAAGGCATAATCTTACTAAACAGAATTCAAATTAAGACGTGGAGCATTCCAATTTTAGTCGCATTATTGAAGTGGAGTACAAACAGGTAAACCCCTTAATCAAACTATTACCATTTTGTAGTAGGTGAGAGAGGGGACGGTTGCAACATGGGGCAGTTGCAACAAGACTTATTCCTCCATTCAGTAATGAGCTAGAGTGATGATATTCATACTACATATTCTCAGTTAGACCCTCCTTCAATCTGAGAGAGAAATCAGCCATATATTTCTTCAGTATAAAACTCATTTAATCTGTTTTTGTGAAACATAATTCATTCGTATAATTTAAATCACTGTTTTCTTAGCTTTAAATAGGTATAGCTATCAAGCGTTAAGGCTATTGTATCTCCCTAGCATAGACAGTTTAATCAGGGTTGACTACATGCTGTTGCAACTGTCCCGATTACAAAATTCATTTAAAAGCTTGCCATATTACCAATGTACAATTTTATCACAGTTTCAATGTAATTTAATTTGAAAAAAAAAAAAGAATTCTTTGATTAATTAATTCATTCCAAAGTTCAAAGAAGTAGTTTAGTAAAGGTTCAGTCTAGATTTTCAGTAATCAAATATTTTTGTTCAGTTTTTTTTAGGCCTGATAATTGGTTGTTGCTTTGTTCTTTTATAGTCTGTATTTATATGGCCACTTTAATACATTTAACAATTTAACCAATTTACATTTAGTCAGTTTACCAAACAAATAAAAATAAAATCCAACCTGATGTTTTAGAATTTTTGTTTTATTATTACATTTTAATGAAGGTCCCTGTGGGTTGTTGCAACTGTCCCCCTACTCTGGGTCAGTTGCAAAGTTTGACTTTGTCTGTTCAAGTTTAAATTCTGCATATATTATCATGTGTACACATATTATAGCAATGTGGGTGGGTGTCCAATAGATATGGGTTTATTATATAAAAATTTTGGGTTTCCACAAAAAATTGTCTCTGAGAAACTGAAGGAAATGCAAAAAGTGTATATATATATATATATATATATATATAT
>CAIGQV010019532.1:5474495-5488512 GCA_903798115.1 Danio jaintianensis
CTTTTCTGAAATAACACACACATAAGTTTGCTACAAGGATTCTCAGATCCTTAGTTAGATTCTTCCCAATGAACCATGTTCCTGCTTTAATTTGAATCATCATTAGGATCGCTGAAGTGATGTTAGTCAGTCAATGGCAAAATCTAGAGGACCCTGTCATTTGAAGCAGTGTTTCATTGTATGTCATTGGTTTCATGAAAACTGAGATGGAATATAAAACATGCAATTGAAAAATGAGTGCTAAGAGACTAAACCCCCTACGTTGTAGTTATACGTATCATTGAGGTTTAGAAGAGAATGCAACAACACAGGCAAAGGTGTCAGGGAAATGCTGATGGCATTTGATATATACATATATTTGTATGTGTGTCTTGTAACCCTTTCAAATACTTTGCTGATCTTTCATATATCATGCATTATCCTATTTTGCATACGCTTACTTCACTGGCAGTTCCATTTTTGCTGGATTAACCCATAAAGAAGCTGATAATTTAGTTCCCCCAAAAGGAGTTCCTATAAGTAAAAACATTCACAGTGGTGTTAAAGTGGATACTTCCATCAATAGTTCTATGAACTATGAAAATGTTCCTGGGACCAGCCTCTACAGGGCTCAGGCCCTCTAGCCACACGCCACCCCTCCACTGGCCCAGCCAGCAGCCGTTGGGGCTGCACTAATGGCCAGGCGGCAGGGCTGCTGGTAAAAGCTTGAGCCCTGCAGCTGTCAGCTGGCACACTCCGACCACGCAAAGAAATGACAGCTTTTGTCAGTGCCAAATGCCTGCAGGGGGTGAGAGTGCCTTTAATCACAGACAAGCTAAAGGGAGGATATCACAGCGGAACTGTTTTACAGACCAAAATATTTTGTAAGCACTTTCTGTATTTATTTGTAATGTTTATTTTTTTTTAACGAATAAGGTTGGGCAACTGATATTTGTTATCTGTTGTTGTTACATTACCTGTTGTTTGGTTATATGCTAACAGGACGTATGGCTCCCTTTAATGTTGGCTTCCTTCGGCTAAGTCCAGGGGTGTACAAACTCGGTCCTGGAGGGCCGGTGTCCTGGAAAGTTTAGCTCCAACCCTAATCAAACACACCTAAACCAGCTAATCAAGCTCTTACTAGATATACTATAAACTTCCTGGCAGGTGTGTTGAAGCAAGTTGGAGCTAAACTCAGCAGGATACCGGCCCTCCAGGACCGAGTTTGGACACCCCTGGCTTAGTCCCTTTATTCATCAGGGGTCGCCACAGTGAAATGAACCGCCAACTTATCCAGCATATGTTTTACACAGCGGATGCCCTTCCAGCTGCAACCCAGTACTGGGAAACATCCATACACACTCATTCACACACATACACTACGGCCAATTTAGTTTATTCAATTCACCTATAGCGCATGTCTTTGGACTGTGGGGGAAACCGGAGCACCCGGAGGAAACCCACGCCAACAGAGGAAACCACGATACATTAACATGATATGTCAATACACCAGAATTGGGTATTTTGTAAGCATTTTTTCTGCATCTATTTGTAACGCTTTTTTGGACTTGTTGGAGGTGCACCTCTGAATGGATCTAGTGGACTCAGACATGGCTCCAAACGAATCGACGCTGTTTTTCAGCCTTCCTAAAGCACATAAACACAGCTATTCTCTCAATAAAATCCATGTTAACCATTTAGCAACAAAGCTAAAGTCAGCAGGCAGACAGAAGCCCCGCCCATGACGCGAATATACGCGTCTATTGCTCAGTGAATTTGACGCGTGAATGAAGCGGATTTGACGTGCGAATGAAGGGAGTAAACTCAAAATGTTCACGCGTCTATTTACGCTTCGCGCGTTCTGCATCTGGTGTGAACACAGCATTAATATTTTAATGCAGTTTATGTGGTGTTCTGAGTGGTTCAAACTGGTTTATATGCAGTTGCAAGGATGTTCTGGATTATTTTTGCATGTTGCTATGCAATTTAAGTTTATGGTGAAATTCAGCTCACTCATTGGTTCTTAAGCAGAAATTGAAAAATACATAATCAAAACTGCCATTCAATCTAAAAAACAAAATCCAAATGGAAAAACCACTCATGAATCCATAGCACACATCACAGGGCCGTAAACTTCTCTTTGCTCCCGAGTTCATGTTACAGTGTGGGGGTTTGGAGTGTACCTCTGCTACTTTCAAGAGCTGGATGCTGAGACAGGGCAATTACTGAAGCTAAAAATATGGCAGCATTTGTTTTAGTTAATGGCAAAGTTACACCCAAGGCCAAACTCCCATGGCAAAAAGCAGATAGAGTTTCCCTGCTGACCATGCTGGATACTTGGCATACTGGAGTAAGAGGATGGAACAGGGGTCTAGCAAGGTGGAGATGAGGCAATAATTCTCAGAAGTGTCAAGTCCAGTTATCTGCAATAGGAGATTTAATAGAGAGTTCATTCATTAATTAATTTTATTTTCGGCTTAGTCCCTTTATTAATCAGGGGTCGCCACAGCGGAATGAACCACCCACTTATCCAGCATATGTGTTACGCAGCGGATGCCCTTCCATGACTTTGGGGAAAACCGGAGCACCCGGAGGAAACCCATGCGAACACGGGGAGAACATGCAAACTCCACACAGAAATGCCAACTGACCCAACTGACCGGGGCTTGAACCAGCGACCTTCTTGCTGTGAGGCGATTGTGCTACCCACTGCGCCACCGTGATGCCCCTTAATAGAGAGTATTCGATGCAATTCAATATAATTCATCATCAAAGGGAAATTCTGGTATATATATATGTGTGTGTGTGTGTGTGTGTGTGTGTGTGTGTGTGTGTGTGTGTGTGTGTGTGTGTGTGCAACACTTGTTTTTGCTCTCGCTTTTTATGTGCACATAAGGTCTATTTCTCTCAAATATTGTTCACACATTTAAAAAAAAAATCTGTGTCAGTGAGAACTTCTTCTTTGCCAAGGTAATCTTCCACCTCACCGGTGTGACATAGCAAAATGTTGATTGGACAGCATGGTTATTGCACAGGTGTGCCTTAGGCTGGCCACAATAAAATGGCACTCTAATACGTGCAGTTTGATCACACAGCAAAATGCCACCATTTTGAGAGAGCATGCAATTGGCATGCTGACTGCAGAAATGTTCACCAGAACTGCTGCCCTTGAATTGAATGTTCATTTCTCTACCATAAGCTGTCTCCAAAGGCATTTCATAGAATATGGCAGTACACAACCACAGATAACAACAACAGCCCAGGACCTCCACATCCAGCATTTTTACCGTCAAGATCGTCTGAGACCAGCCACCCAGACAGCTGCTGCAACAATTGGTTTGCTTAACCAAAGAGTTTCTGCACAAACTGTCAGAAACCATCTAAGGGAAGCTTATCTGAATGCTCGTCGTCCTCATCGAGGTTTCGACTCGACTGCAGTTTGTTGTCGTAATTGATGTGAGTGGGCAAATGCTCTCATTCTATGGCATCTGGCTAAATCCCAGTTTTCACTGTACAGGGCAGATGGCAGACAATGTGTATGTTTTTTATTATTTCATTTATAAATAAATGTAAAAAAAAGAAATGTAGTGTGCAATAAAGTACAAAACCTTTAAATATAATCACACACCCCATATAGAAATTTGATATAGGCCTATGGCAATATATACAAATGACATACAAGTTCACAAGTTCAATGCTTAGATTACACATATATAAAATATATGTCATATATGCAAAGTATATTTCAAAATATTGCAAAAATCTTACAATCTTCACTTAGTTTGATGATTTAGAAGAGTTTCAATTAAGGTTTTAAGTGCTGAGGTTACCACCTTGCAGAAGAGTAGTAGTCAAGCTTTGGGTGTTGGCGTATTTATTAACAACGATTATATTTGTTGTTTCGCTCAGTGAGCCGTAACTGTGCTAATGCTAGCTCTGAGATCAGTCTCAGTCAACAATAAGGGTTATTAAAGGTATTATTAACCCAAAATGTATATAAAAAGTCAATATTTACAGGTGAATCTCTTTGGGGTGAATCTCTTTAAAGTAGTTGTTAAATTTGAGCTGCAATAAATAACAGAACGTTCTGGTTTTCTAAATTAAGTGATTGAGATTAATTGGCTCAACGAGTAAACTTTGTTCCTGACAAGTTTAATTAAACTATAAAAATAAACTTGAATTGAATTGAGTTAGTATGAGTAATGGTGTTATTTGGCGACACAGTGGCGCAGTGGGTAGCGCTGTCGCCTCACAGCAAGAAGGTCACTGGATTGAGCCCCGGCTTGGTCATTTGGCATTTCTGTGTGGAGTTTGCATGTTGTTCGCGTGGGTTTTTTCCGGGTGCTTTGGTTTCCCCCACTGTCCAAAGACATGTGCGGTAGGTGAATTGGGTAAGCTAAATTGTCCGTAGTGTATGTGTGTATGTCCTGGTCCTCCAGGTTGGGGGTTGAGCGTTGGCTAACAACCCACCTCATAAAAACTAGATGTTACGAAACACCAATATGGTGCGGCTAAATATCAACTTCGATATAAATGGCCCTGGGAGTAAATAATGGTGTTATTTATTTATAAGAAAGTCAGGTAGGAGGTCACGCTCACGTTTCAGAATTCAGAAGTTCACAGTTCCATGTCTGAAGATATGTTCCATGTGAAGTTATATAGGAGAGAGTCCAGCCTGCTGAGTTTGTGGGGAAAATCTCTTACAGTGCTTGTATCTTATGTTGTCATTTACTGCAAATCATAAAGCTGAACCGCTTATATAAGTATTTGTGAATGTTTGACCTTGACCTTTTACCAATAAGCAAGCTAATTAAAAGTGACAATTAGTCCCCATATTAAAATGTTGCAGAAATAGAGATTCACACATAAATGTGTCAAACATACTGTAATGACCTGGCCCACAGCACTATAGCCAGGTGCATCATGCGAAATGGGTTAGAGTTGTTTTATGTGTTATACTAGTTAAATACATGGGTTGTTTTCTTTATAAACTATATGTGTGTTCATGTTTAAGTTGGCTTCTGTGTTTTAAGCCCAATATTTCTTTGGTTTATGAAATATTGGTCAACGAGGGTGGTGTGTAAGGGAAGCACCCCAGTGGTTTGGTTCTGTTAAGGGCTGTTCATGTTTGGAGCTCAGAATAAAAAGGTTAACTGACAGTGCTGCCTCCAACCTGCTTATTCTGCCAGATCGCTGCTAACAGAGACACTCAGGGTCGTGCGGTGTATGGGACATGAGTGTTCTTCTCGCTAACACGCTAGAAAACAAAGTTATGCGCCATAAATGCTAGCACCCTGCTAGCCGTTTGTTTTAGATTAAACAGTTTAGTTAGGTTATATTAGCTCCAGTTGCCCACATACAGCAGTTATTACAATACTAAAAATTATGTTTATTGCTATATGGAATTACATTGAAAAAAACAAAACAGTAAAAGGTGTATATATTTTTGACAAGCTACCATTGCATATTTTTTTTTGTCAGTAATAATTTCTAGAGAGTTTAAGTGTTAATTAATCTGTTGCTCAAAGATTGTTTTGTAAGCTGTTAACAGATGAAGTATCATATACCTTGATTGGTTTAGAATGCCAAATCAAGGTATGCCACACACACGCACACGCACACACACACAAACATGCATGAACGAGTGTATCTGAGGAGTGTGCCGCTAATACAGCTCCATTACTGCAAACACATTGGCTCCATGCTTTATTTACTGATCCCACCATGCATTACATCAGCACACGCCACTATCCTCTTTCTGAAAAGCTGAAATATTCATTGCAACATCTGTTTAATTAAAGCCCTGCATATAATCTCTTGTGACACGGTTTGTAGATTTAGAGCACCGCCACAAGTTATGCATTTACACCCCCCTTTCTTTCTTTTTTTGCTTGAATAGGAGTTCTTATCTAACAGTTGTTTTATTATTTATCCTCCTGCCATTAAGCTAACAGTTGCTCTGCTCCCCCCGGGCCCGTGTCGACACCTGCAGCTGTCATTTCTGCTACTGCAGCCCTCTCTCTGGCACGCTCCACCCCCCATCGATGGGCCTCTTTGTAGGACCCTGTTCTGATGAGCACAAACCCGCTGCTACAGAAGGTCAAACATTCACAGATACTGATATAAGCTGCCTGAAAGAATGAATGATGTTCATGCTTAACTTTGTAAAACTACACATCATTTGGGTTACACTTAATTCTGATGGTCCCTTTTACATTTTGTTGACTATAAGTTAAACTGCAACTACAAGCTCATTTTCGTTAGAGTATTAGACTGTAAAGTAAGAGTAAGTTGGCCTGTATTTGCAAAGGTTCGTTTAGTCAGGAGATTGTCTGTTGGTAGAGCAACGTCAGCAGATGTTAAGCAGACAGTTTACTAATACTTTAATAAGAACTACTTGGCATGTACAGTACTAAGCATAAATGTGTACACCCCTCACAGATCTCTCTTTTAAATTAATATTTTCTATAGGATGCTATACAATAATATATTTGTGCATATAGATTAGATTAGCGACACGGTGGCGCAGTGGGTAGCGCTGTCGCCTCACAGCAAGATGGTCGCTGGTTCGAGCCCCGGCTGGGTCAGTTGGCATTTCTGTGTGGAGTTTGCATGTTCTCCCCGTGTTGGCGTGGGTTTCCTCCAGGTGCTCTGGTTTCCCCCACAGTCCAAAGACATGTGCGGTAGGTGAATTGGGTAAGCTAAATTGTCCGTAGTGTACGTGTGTATGTCTTGGTCTTCCAGGTTGGGGGTTGAGCGTTGGGCTAACAACCCACCTCATAAAAACTAGATGTTGCAAAACACCAATATGGTGCAGCTAAATATCAGCTTCGATATAAATGGCCCTGGGAGTAAGTACAGTAAGTATATAGATTCGATTAGTCAGTACCAAAGCCAAAACTGGAACTAATCTAACAAAAAAAAAACCTTAAGATCACATTGCAAAAATAAGTACACCCAAAAATGTATATGTTGGGGAAACATAGTTGTTTAATAAAACTGTTTTGTATAAATCTACTAAATATTATTGGCAAAATTCACAGAGAAATGGATAAAATATTTATTTTCAAAAGGGGGTGTACTCATTTAAGCTGAGCACTGTAGTTGTAATGTAACTTATTGTCAATAAAATATGTGAAAGGGACCATAAAAATAAAGTGATTGTGATTAAGTGACACGCAGCTTAATAATTATACAGTAACCTATGCAAACCTAAATTTGTATAAGATAGTTGTTTTTTAGAAATGATGGCATTGATTCAGCATGTATGCGTTAAATTGATCAAAAGTGAGATCAAATGCATTTGTTAGTAGGTAAATAAGTAATAAATAGGCCGACACAGTATCTGCGCGCACAGAAATCCGCAGATTTTTATCCCATCACTGAGTCTATCCATTTACTTGTGTAAATGTGTGTACATTTATATTTATTCAGTTTTTAAATTAATTTCACTAATATTATTGTGATATATTAATAGTAATATTAAAATGTTCATATGATTTATTTACAATACAGTTTGTAAAGTAATATTTTCTGTCTTTTAGTAGATATGTCATATAACAGACTTGCTTTGTTTACCAAATAAGCAATCTAATTGGATTTGCATTGTAAACATTAAATAAAAGTTAAAAATGTATGTTTTTTTTATTTCATATATTAAGTTTTTAGTTATGATATTCGTAAAATCATTCCGAATAAATTCTCAGCAAAAATAGCAAAAACTGTCTGCAGGTTCTGTCTGGCCCTAGTAATAAATAAGTGCTCTCTGTTAATCAGAGAATAATAAAAAAAAAGATCCATACAGCAGAATAGCCAAATCTAATTGATTTCTACTTTGAAATTGTAATAGTCACAAATATTAAAAGATAAATGACAAAATAATTATGATTAAAGATTACATTTTTTAAAGCAAATGGACTCAACTTGCATTTTCTTGCTAAGTATATTCCAATAACCAAAGTATATATTTACACTGCATTGTAGCTATATACTGTAAGTCTGCTATTCCTTATTATTTATATTTACACTTAACATGAGCACTGTAATGCAAATGAACTCAGATTCTTTTTTTATGCTATGTTCATTCATGCCAATTTTGGCTTGCACAAAGCCCTATATGGATTCAACCCTTTCTTAAGAACATTTGTGGATTAAATGCTAACTCTCTCTTGGACTGGAGTCCTGTACATCCACAGGTATAGAGCTCTTGTTTCTGCAGCTGCCACTGGGCATAAATTCCCTGGTGGAAATCTTTTGCCATATAGGAAATGTTTGGTTTTCCTGCACTACTGTGTCTCTATCGGATTTTTACAGACCTGTCAGCAATGTCTCTGAATAGAAAGGCTTGTGAGAAATATCTAATAAATACAATGGTGAAACATTATTCTTGATGTCACAGGCACGATATCTTTTCACTTTTGTACTTTTTAGGCACCTATATGTGCACTTTGAAAAGGTACTGTCACAGTGACAGCTTTTGTACCTATGTATACTTCTGAGAGTGTAGTAGCTGAACATAAACAAACACAATTAACATAATGGCCCCTATCATACATCCTGCACAATAAGGTGCAAGGATGTATTTGGCACGATTTGTTGCTATTTTCAGACCAGCGCAACCCTAATTTTCATGTTTTGCGCCACGTTGTTTAAATAGCAACGTTAAATCCATAACGTTAAACGTTAAATCCATTTGCACTACTTTGTGGACTCATGGGTGTGCCGTTCTATAAATGTGTGTTAAGGCGCATTGTTGGCGTGTTGCTATTTTGAGAAACTGAAATAGACCACGCCATTGACCAAGTAAAAGCCGGTCTAAAGTCCAGCGCAGAGCGCGTTAGTTATGCGCCTATGCAGGTTCAAATGCTTAATACACACAGGATGTACAGCAATACACAAATATCTTCACATATGAAAAAAAAGGATTAAAATGTTACAAAAATTATTATTTACTTGGAGGATGCAGCCTCTAAAATGAGACACAGCTTATAGTCTTTGATATATACAGGTTTTGTTTACTTTTAAATATAAGAGCATCAGTTTACAGTTTCTTAAGGGTGAATTTAGGTTATCTGTATCTTTAGCAAAGCTGTTACACAGTTGTTTTCCAGAAATACTGTCATTATTGCTCAGGTCCATTGAAACAGAATCCAACACAAACCTTTTTCAGGGCATGGAAATTAACTTAATCCAACAAAGTCTTCACAGTCATGAAAAATAATGCTGATAATTACTGAATTGTGAAGTTAATAATTAACAAAACACAAACAAAGCCATTACTTAAAGGCGCCACAGAATGAAAATAAATGAGAACAATACACAGACTCTGACTCGGATCATTAAAATGTACGCCCCAGCAAAGACTATAGAATAGACAAGATGTGTCACTCGTATAGTTTTGAATGGGGAAAAGTGCAACAGTCAATATGGTGAATGAAGCCCCGCTTTCTAGTACAGGAGCCAATCGGTGATCGATATAGACTGAAGATTCTACGGGGGAGGGGGTCGAACCAGACACGAGTTTCTGCAGATTTTGTGTGATTTGAATGTTTAGAAATAAAACTAAAGAGACAGTTGTTGGTTAATTTTATTGGTGATTCCTACTGGAAATTTAATCGTAAGCTTGGCAAACAGTTTTGGAGAATTTGATGTTTTCCCATTCAAAGATGGCCGCTGAGTGAAATGTCTTGCCTTAAAGGGACTTTGGCCACAGGCTGTATTTGATTGGCTACAACTTTTCTTAGTGAGATTACACAATGATTTCCCCCCCTTAGTTTTAAGTTTATGTAAGCTTACTTACTATGTATGTTGGACTCTTATTTTGAAAACTAGACCGGCATTGGAGCACAGTTCATCCTCAGAATGCAAAATCTGAATTCAAAATTGCTAAATTACTCATTTATTCAAGGGGCATAAGGTCTGTTTAACTGTTAGTTTAACATGAGTATTAAGAAATGTGCCACATATGTTTGTAATGAGGCAACAGACATGCGCATTTTTGTAATGAGACTGTTGAATATAAGTGTTTAATGCACATTTCTGAATTGTGTCATATCACTCAGCTCTTACTGTATTTTTCCAGCAGTGAAAGGATGCCAATAAACTTCAAAAACTCATATGTTTATGAAGAGGTTGATATTAATTCCTGCCTGGGTTTTCATATATGTTAAAACCACAAAATACAACTCAAAATCTTCATTGGCCTCTTTTGTTGAATATAATTATAATTAAGCCTATATTTCATCCACAACACAACTCAGGAGCAAACTAGGTTTTTATTGAGGCATAAGCTCATTCACTCCTTCTAGTGACAATAAATCTCTCCAACACCTCAGTTGAAAAGAGTGTCATTTAGCAAGGAATCTATTCGATTTGTTGAAGTGTTTTTTGACAACTGGAGTATGATTATTTTGCATTTTTCTGTGTCTGAGTGTCTGGCATTGACATGAACTGCTGAAGCATCAGTTCAGAGCTCATTAATATTCATGATCCTTCCAAATATGGTCAAAATCAAGCATATCATATTAGGGCCAATTTCAAGGAAACTGATTTCTGAATGGTCAAACATTTGTAAAATTATACCTTCTGAATAATTTTTGCACTTAAGCCACATGCCTTCTATTTTAATATCAGATAACATTCATTTATTCATTTTCCTTCGGTCTCTATTTCAGAGGTTGCCACAGAATAAACCGCCAGCTATTCCAGGACATGTTTTACACAGCGGATGCCCTTCCAGACGCAACCCAGTACTGGGAAACAACCATACACACAGCCATTGTTTTACCCAATTCAACTACAGCGCATGTCTTTGTACTGTGGGGGAAACCGAAGCACCTGGAGGAAACCCATGCCAACACTGGGAGAACATGCAAACTAGCCACACAGAAATGCCAACTGGCCCAGTCGGGACTCGAACCAGCAACCTTCTTGCTGTGAGGTGAAAATGCTAACCACTGAGGCACCGTGCCACCTATCAGATAACATATCAGATTTAACATACTGTATAAATGCATTCTAAAGCACCTTTAAACCAAAAGTACACCTTACTCATCAGGCCACATGGGATTTCATGGTAAAATTTGAGGTAAGAACATAGACCACAAAACACATGGAGTCAATCTGTTACCTTGTGCTCTCTGACAAGGTGACCTTTACATTTTTACAGTAGATAGGAACTGAATTCTTCCAGTCTGACCAAGATCCATGAACATTACCTAGATGACCAAACAGAAGCAATGGTGTGCTGGGATAAAAGATGTTTGTATACGGTATGAATGGAATGAAATTTATAGATTGTACAGTATGTTAGCTTGCTTAGTTGGTCACTTAAGTCACATTGGTAGGAAACTAACTACAAGGCAAGAATTGTAGATCAAATCACACTAGTTTGTGACACTGTTGATTAATGTTTGTTGGGACAATGGATTTGAGAAACACCAAATTGCTTAACTATGTTGGTAATAATGAAACTTGTGACCTTATTTGGCTAAGGATGGTTTAGCCATACCCCAGAATGCAGGGAAAACTTCAGAATATTTTCACAGAGTACATTGTTAAGCCCTTTCTGAGCCAAAGCGATCTTGAGAAAGCTATCGATGACTTTTAGCGCTCATCTGCACTACTGCAGTGCACTTTATGTTGGAATTAACCAAACCTTTCTTCATCAGTCACAAACATGAGCACATCACACCTGTCCTCTGCTCTCTTAACTGTCTCCCTGTTCAATTCAGAATAAATTTTAAGTTACTGTTCAATCTCGGAAATAAAGGTATAAACCTTTTACTGGGGTGGTGCTTTTTCAAAAGGAACACTTGTATCTTACAGGTTCACATTGGTACTTTAAAGGTACACTTTTGTTCCTTTAAGTAACTACGATGTACACATTTGTGCTTGTTAGGTATTAATATTTACCTTAAAAGGTACAAATGTGGACCTGTATGGATCAAAAGTGTACCTTTTGAAAAAGTGCTGCCCCAGTGGCAGGTTTTGTACCTTTATTTCTGAGAGTGTTTGTTTTCAATGTGTCTAATTGCCTTGTGCCTTCATATTATGTGAGATTTGAAATGTTCTCAAACCCTAACAGAACCCTATGATCTGCAGGCCAATTATTGCTGGAAGTCCCCTGATTCATGAATAAACAATGTAATAATTTTTTACAGTTGCAGACCCAAAACTATGGAATACCCTTCCCACCGAAGCATCACAAATGTCTTAAAAACAACTTAATTTTGAAATAATGTTTGATATTTAGAAGTGCAGTCACTGTTTCCCATTTATCTAATCGTTTGATTTTTTCATTCATTCATTCATTTTCTTTTTGGCTTAGTCCCTTTATTAATCAGGGGTCGCCACAGTGGAATGAACTGCCAACTTATCCCGCATTTGTTTTACGCAGCGGATGCCCTTCCAGCCGCACTGGGAAACACCCATACACTCTCATTCACACACATACACTATGGACAATTTTTAGATTACCCAATTCACCTATAGCGCATGTCTTTGAACTTGTGGGGGAAACCGGAGCACCCGGAGGAAACCCACACCAACATGGGGAGAACATGCAAACTCCACACAGAAATGCCAACTGACCCAGCCGAGGCTCAAACCAGCGACCTTCTTGCTGTGAGGCGACAGCGCTACCCACTGCGCCACCGCATCACCCCCGTTTGATTTTTTATTAAGGAGAAAAAGACATAATGGCATATTTTTATTAAGACTCTGTTTTATTGTTTTATAAATTTATATTGAAACTCTGCACAAGAAGTTTGGCCAGAGGAGAAATGGTCGTGCCCAACTAAGCCTTTCTCTGGAGGTTTTTTTCGTCAATTGGTGAAGTTTGTTTCTCGCCGCTGTCGCCACTGACTTGCTTGGTTTGGGACTTGTGGAGCTGCGCAACAATGGATTTGCTCTTCAGTGTTTGGACTTTCAGCAGTGAAATTTAAACTACATTGAACTGAACTGAACTGAACTTCAACTCTGAAAACTGGACCCGCTTCGAATGTTATCACTCGATTGAATGGGCAATATCAGTGGTTATCAGCTGATAGATATGGGCCAGTAGGGAGGGGACTTTTACGCCTACTGGTAGGCTCAGAAGGCTGTTATCATCCATCCACATGGTTAATCAGCTATACTAATAGAGAAGACTCCAGATCCAGATCTGATTTTACATTACTGTGACAGTTGGGTTTAGGGTTGGGGTAGGGGTAGATGTTAATAAAATACAATTAATGGGAAATTTAATAAATAATATAAATAATTCTCGTTAACCTCCGGCCGCAGCTGTATGTGATCTATAGCTGATTAACCACATGGATGGATGATAACAGCCTTCTGAGCCTACCAGTAGGCGCAGAAGGTCCCTACAGACCCATATCTATCAGCTGATAACCACTTATAACGCCCATTCAATCGAGTGGTGACATTCGAATCGGCTGAAAACTGATCTGACACAGTTTCAATTTACTAGAATTTCTATGTTAAGCTGTTTTGACACAATCTACACTGAAAAAGCGCTAGAGAAGTAAAGATGAAGTTAAATTCAATTAGAATTTTTTATTGACATTCTTGGTTTGATTTTGGTCTTTTCTAAAATGTTTTAATGTACAATTTTGTTTTATTGTTGTAAAGCACTTTGGGCAACCAAAACCTTGGTTGTAGTAAGGTGCTAAATAAATAAAGTGATTTATTGACTGATGAAGTCAAAGCACATACAATTTGCATAATAATACAATTAGTAAAAAGTTCACATGCCTGTTTATTGATGTTAAAAATAGTTGTACACCACAGAGTTTAATTTTGTGGAAAGCTTGACATCATGCACATATTACTACAAGATTAGTCTAAAAACATGCACAACCACAACAAAACTACTGGACTGCGTTTGTTCTGCCCAAGACACCGAGTGACATTGTTAACTATTGACCTGCCATGCAAAATACAGTATTCATTTTATTTTATTATATATATATATATATATATATTATAAATTATATATATAATATATATATTATTTTTTTTTATTATTTTTTTTTTT
>CAIGQV010019532.1:5493512-5534310 GCA_903798115.1 Danio jaintianensis
AATTAGGTAATGCAACTAGTTACTTTGTTGGTGAGTAACTCAATATTGTAATGCATTACTTTCAAAAGTAACTTTCCCCAACACTGGTTGCGAAAAGCATGCTTGCAGGGAACACTGCCTCCCATAAAGTATTGCAAATGGCTTTTCAAGTTGGTTTCTTGACCCTCTTGAATTAAATCTTTTGGGCGACACGGTGGCTCAGTGGTTAGCACTGTCGCCTCACATCAAGAAGTTTGCTGGTTCAAGCCCCGGCTGGGTCAGTTTCTGTGTAAAGTTTGCATGTTCTCCCCGTGTTGGTGTGGGTTTCCTCTGGGTGCTCCGGTTTCCCTCACAGTCTAAAGACATGCGCTATAGGTGAATTGAATAAACTAAATTGGCCGTAGTGTATGTGTGTGGATAAGTGTGTGTTGATGTTTCCCAGTACTGGGTTGCAGCTCGAAGGGCATCCGCTGTGTAAAACATGGTGGATAAGTTGGCGGTTCATTCCGCTGTGGCGACCCCTGATGATTAAAGGGACTAAGCTGAAGGAAAATGAATGTATATATATATATATATATATATATTTGTATGCATTTTTTTTCAATACACTTTTTTTCATGTGCAATATTAATATATTGAAATTCTAACACTTTTCTATATCATGTAATTGTAATATTGTGATTCACCTTGTATCTGGTTAGTTTTATGAAGATAAATCAAACGTAAAAAGAAAAATACTTCCACTAATGTGCTACATTCTAGTTCACTTCTAGTCTTTCCAACTGAACTTCCTGTGGGATGCTGCCAGTTTAAATTCCAATGTTTCAGAACCCAATGCTATAACATTTCAGAAAACAAAAATCCTGTGGATAAAAAGATAATAATGTGAGAAAAGATGAAATGATGCAATTTCCTGTAACAGAACCAGTCTTTATACACAAGCAACATTCTTTGTTATTATGAATGTGCTTTCCGACAATTAGCCTCTCAAAAAAAACTTATTTCTTTCCTTAATGGTCAGTCCATGACTCATGGCCGACTTCTAAGTCAAAAGAAAGTAGAAGGGATGCGTGAGGACTTTTGATGTGTAGGGTGAATATGACCCATGGGGGAGTTTGAACCCCCTGCATCCACTCCACACACACTGTACCAGCCTAATCCTCCCAAAGCAAACGGATTAAGTATAATTTGCACCACAGCTGTCCGTCCTGGAAGAAACGAAAAAATTGTGCTGCACATGTTCAGCTGCAAGAACAAATGTCATGGAGCAAACCAAAAAACAAGATGGCCCTTGTGAAAAGAGTAAATCCCCCACAGCGTGTGTGTACGGCGAGTGTGTGCTGCATCCGTCTGAACATGTGCAAGCGAGTGTCATGTTGGGGGGGGTTGCTGGCGGTTGCGAGCGTGCATCATCCGGGTTGATGCATTAACTGTGAAGGATTATTGTGGAGCTCAAGGGGTCGCAGGGTTGTGGCGTCTTCTGAGTGGGGTTGCGATTTCGCGCATAGAAGCTGCATCGATCTCCCGTGAGACGTATGATTAAACAGCTTTCATAATTATGGCCTTAGTCAAAGACGGCTCATTGCTGGAGCTGCCAAAGGTTGAGGCCATCTAATGCATGTCTGCTGGCACACACATGGCCCACTCATAGTGGCACCACAGAAAATATGGCACCCGTTCATGCCCTATAAGCAAGAATAGGATTCTGACAATATGTGCTGATTTAAAGGTGCTGTATGTATGTTTTTGACTCTTCTAAAGCATCAAAATACCATAGTATGTTTGAAGATATTTAAGATGCTAAGTGAACATTCTTGTTTATCTGAAAAGCAATGCTGAAGTCAGTTATTCTGCTTTGAAAATGTGAGTTATGTGCCGGAACGGGTGTCTTTGTTTTGGTTCTTTTAACCCACCCACTGCCACTTTAGCCAATTATATTTCAGCACCCCGGGTTGCCTTGTTGGAAAACCGCGTATTTCATTCATCCAGTCAGAAAGGCTCTCAAAGCATGCGTCCGTGACCGAAATGCGATCTCCAGTGAACAGTAGCAGACTCCGAAATGAGATGCAGATTCAGAGTTCCACATGAGGTTATTAATTAGCAAATAATATAAATATTACGAGCGTAAACATTAGGTGAACAGGTTACATTGTAACCCCATGTCCTGCTGCTGCTTTCAGTAGTATGGCAATAAATGTCATGTAAAATGGCATTCAAACTCACATTGTTAGCATTTAGCACTGATTAAAGCACATGAGGTGTACCTGAGGTGATCATTGTCAGTTTTCTGTTGTTCAGCTGCAAGAAATAGAAGCTGTTTCTAAAATATTAATTTCAGGTGTTGGTTAGAACAAAAACTCCTTTTAATATGGAAAATATTCCTTCTATCGTGTTCCGTTGCTTTTATTTAGAACACGATTTAAATCAGCCTTAAATCAGCCTTTAGGCTCGATCGTCAGACTCGCTCCTGTTGGTCCTCAATCTGGCAACCTGTGCTTGTGGGGTTTTTTTTTTGATCCAGGAATGCAATACCTAGTTAGACCACTGGGTGTCAAACTTACACACTGCACCTTTAAATGCATGTAATAATTGCTAAATAAAAATAACCTTAATTGCTAATAAAAATTTGCTATTTTTGGCCCTTTTCTTAATATATATTTTACTGGGGTCTCACAAATTTATTATTAGGTAGGATAGCTTAGCACAACCATTTATAAATAATTCCCAGAAAAAAATAAACTTTTTCACATCAGGACAAATGTATTTCATGTTGTAAAATGTCATGCAATGCAGCTCAGAACTTGATAATACTCGTGAATTAATAATGATATTTGCAAAAATAAATACAGAAGCAATAAAACCACTACTACTTCTACTACTATCAATGATACTCATAATAACAATAAGAAGAAATTTAAAATACACTTTTTTACAATGTTTTTTAATTGTGTTTTGACTATAATTTCGCTTTGAAATTCTAAGTATTTTGAACTCACTTCAAACTTACTCTCAAATTACTACAATCTCTAATGAGCTAATAATCAGTTTGTGTTTGCTTTGTTTAGCCCTTTGTGTTCTCTTGTTTACTTTCTCATTTTTGTTTTGACAACAGTTAAGATTTAGTATTTTTAACATTTACATTTACATCTCAACCTTTAAAAAAATATGAATTGATTCAAAATAGTTATGTTAATAATGTATAGTTACTGACTTAGTTAATTAGAAACTGTAAAGTAATATTGTAGTTAGGCATTTGACGATAATGGTTTTCAAGGTATACTGCGGTTTGGAAAAGTCAAGGTTTTAAAACCGCCAAAATTTTCTGCTATACCGTTTAAGGTATGTGTATGATTTTTTATTTACGTTTTTTTTTGTTTGTTTTTTAGGACAACAGTATCTCCAGCAGAAAAGATATCCAAAGATGCCGTTTTAAATTGTAAAAAAATCGGTGTTTTTGTGAAGACTAATGAAGACAGCAGAAGTCAATAATTCATTTGATTTATTTAGCCTGAGATGTTTACTGCTCCAAAATATATTCAATGTTTCTCAAAATAAAATATATTGTGTTCAATGGGGAAAAAAGTTTTTGTGTTTTACCCAGACACTTAAAAAGAATATATTTTCAGAAGAAGATCAGAATCAGAAAGAGCTTTATTGCCAAGTATGTTCACACATACGAGGAATTTGTTTTCGTGACAGAGCTTCTACAGTGCAACAGAATTACAGAGACAGGACAAAAAACAGATAATAAATATATTTTAAAAATAAAAGTAATAGTGAATGCAAATATACAAATTGACAAGTGTATGTACAGGAATATTACTATATACAATGTTAAATGGCAGTTGTTATGTGCAAATTAGCATGTAAAATATGTTGTTAAATAAGTGTTTATGTGTATAAAAGGTGTATAGCAAGTAGTGATGTTTGTTCCATAATTACTATCATTCAAGTGTTCATGAGATGGATTGCCTGAGGGAAGAAACTGTTTCTGTGTCGGGCTGTTCTGGTGCACAGTGCTCTGTAGCGTCGACCAGAAGGTAAAAGTTCAAAGAGGCAGTGTGCTGGGTGTGAGGGGTCCAGAGTGATTTTGGCAGCCCTTCTGCTTGCTCTGGATAAGTACAGTTCTTGGAGAGTTTTGAGCGTGTTCAGCTCCAGGTTGTTGTGACTGCACCATTTTAGAGCAGTGATCACAATACCGTGAAACCGCGATATTTTTATCCAAGGTTATCATACTGTCAGAATTAGGCCCATGCCTAATTGTAGTCCATAATTTTGCAGATCTCTGGCCCTCAGTGTATGTTTTTTTTATGCTTGTTCTTCAGGCATCCGGCAGCTGCAACAGAAGTGTGCTCATTGCCCAGACCTGCTGCTGGGTTCATTCCCTCTTCCATGCGGCTCTAATACTGAATTTATCTGCCTGGCTCAAACATAGAGTGCTAGAAAGCGAGAAGCAAGCGCACCATGAACATCTAGAACCTCAGAAATCTTATGGTAGACAAAAAGCATGGAGACGTAGGTATGGCACAAATCCTGGAGCACTGACAGGCAGCATTGCTATACCACTGAGCGTGAGAGAGTCACTGATGGTTTGGGGTTTATATCAGCTTTTGAAAATGCTTAAACTGACTGTACACTCCACATTGAAGCTTATTGTAGATATACTAGACATACATCAGACAGAAAGATTACACTGCCTGTCTGTGGCATTTACCCACGTATGCCAGGAATGGCTTTGGTCTTAGTGGGCATTATTAGCTTCTGAGACAGACATGCCAGCCGACAACAGGACACAACATCATGCCATCCACAGGCATGCGTCTTGAGGATAGATGACCTTTGACCTCTTTTTCATTCATTTGCTTTATATAGCAGAGACCTTTTAAAAGATAAACACATTTGGATGGTTGTAAAGTGCATCTAATTGTTTTTTTATTGGAGTTAATTCAAGTTTTAAATGACATTTTGTGGAACTACACACGTACGGTTCCAGCATTCATACATTTAAATATTTTTCCAAAGACAGAGGTAGATACTTTATAAATATGCGCGATACCATCATGTTTATATTTGGCTTTTTTTTTTTAATTGTATTTATAATGTTAAAAATGATTGCAGATAAATGAAGTAATTGATCTTTTAAGCAATCAAAAAAATTATGTTGAATATATACAGTTTATATTATATTATGTTATTTAATTATTAGCTCTCATGTTGAATTTTAATGCTTTTATATACGGTTCATTCCACTGTGGGACTAAGCCAAATGAATGAATGAATGAATGAAAGTTCTGTTTTAGGAAGAGTTTTTTTTTTAACACATTTCTAGTTTGTTCTGAGACAACTGGAAAAACCGCACACATTATGATAGATCTATAAAAAAATATTTGACTGTTTTTCTTTTCTTAGAATGGCTTAACTTGAAGTGCTGTAAGGTACTTTATGATTAGAGGTGTGAACCTACACTGGCCTCACGGTTCGGTTACGATTATCATGCCATCGATTCTGTTCAATTCGATATCTCGGTGCATCACGGTGCATTGACGATGCTTTCCATACACAATTTTATATTTTCTTATTTATATTTATATACTATTTGTAATACAATTTTGTCCTTTAATACAAACAGTCAGATATATAAACTGTACCTTTAAAAACTCAAGTACATGCACAGAACAACATGAGCATATATAGCAAATAAACAAATATAAATGTCCCGCTCGCTTTCTGAGCCTTGTCTAGCGAGTTCTTTCTTACGCCCCTATGACTGGTCACGTGCTCAACAGAAAGGGCTGCGATTGGCTCTGACACTCTGGCGCTGTTCACCGATGAGTGACACTGATGAACGGCAGCGGCGATCACAGCTGATCCATGATAGACACGGAGAAACTCGCTCTGCAGACAAGCTTGTGTCTGTATCCAGAAGTATCGCTGTAACAGCCGAGAGGAGAGGAAACTTTACCTCTCGACAGCAGGTAAAAGGTCCACAGCGAGAGAGAGAGAGAAATGGAGTTTACTTTCAGTTTCTCCATAACAGTGAAATAAGGGCTTCTGCTGTAAGTGTCAGTGAAAGACTGTCCAGCAAACACACATGCAGTGAATTGTGCACAGTTTCTGCGTTTTTAAGTAGTTGGAGCGTTTTAATTACTCGCGCTCGCCTCCCTCGTAGTAAGCTAGCGCATATGAGATAAATGACGTCAGTATACAATAACCGGTTCTGATTATTACTGAACCGATACCGAATTGTCCGTGTCTGCATCGCGTGCACCAAAGAAACAATTAATTTTGACACCCCTACTTATGATATGTTGCCATATGGCAACAACGTCCAACAGTGGATCTAACTTATAAATTTCTAATTTAGAACTTTCCTTATAATTAATAATTTTGTTGTTTGAAATTATTTAATTGGTGTTGCAGTATTATAAGCTTTAACACAGAACTTATAAATGACCCCTTATACATACTTTCCAACAACTGATATTCCAACAGCTTTTATTTATTCCATTCTTTTTGCTGAATATTATTGAAAACAAACATAATATTGTATTATCATGTATACAACATACAGTAGGTATAAATATTTCCTCCAGTAAATATTATAACAAAAAATAACAAGTCTAATATATCCAGATGCAACAGAATAATGTAGCTACTAGCTAAAAATGTTTATATATTATACTATATACTATACTACGCCTGTCTTATCTGCCTCTGAGCTAACTTACCTGAACTGTCTCTTATCAAATGTCCAATCTGCATCATTCTTATGGTCACTAAAACCCATCTCATCCTCACTTTCATCTGCAGGAAGAGCCAGTTCTGTCCTTTTCTTCTTTCACTTACCATAGAACATGGTGTTCCTCACTAATACACTGTTCCCTGTATTTATATCTAATCAAAAGTATTGCCATTAAAATTTGATTTTATCCATAATGCAAATGACTTTACCATATGACTAATAAACAATATATTACTAGCATTCCTGTTGTTATTGTTACAACTTAAAAGATCACAGTTGACCTTGCTAGCTAGCTAACCTATTGCAATATAGCACATTTCACTATTGCACCATTTGGCAACACATACATTTGATGGATTTACAAAAAACTATGTCATCATAACTTACTGGAGGTGATGTCTCAGATTTTTTTGTGGATTTGACATGAGTTGATCATTTGTTTTTAATTAACGTTTTCATTTGCATTCAGCAACTACTCCCAATATATGCCAGTCTGTCAGAATCTCGCCACAGAAAACACTGCACGTCGTGTGACTTAACCAAAGCACATCATTGGCTAAACTGAGGTTCTCTCTTTCTGACAAAACAATAAGAAAGTTGGTCTTAAAGAAACTGTGGCAGGGAAATGAACATAAATATCATGTTGCCATATGGCAACACCGTGCGGTAGAGGGTTAAGGTGGCTAATAATATTGACCTGAAAATGGTTTCACCTGAAAAACATTTTATAAAGTTTGGTTTCAAAACAATCCGCGATCCAGTTTAACAATCCAATTTACACATCTGCGAAAACAGCCAAAAATGCTGTATGCCAGGTGTATGTAGAATTTGCCGTGTGTGTAAGATGCATCTCTACTGTTTGTTGTAATGTGAAGCAAATCCACACTTTGCTGAAGAACCTTTAGCAAACACTTGAGCAACAATAACACTACCAGGTACTCCGCCATTGTTGTGTGTTTGTTCACGCTTGCCTTTAATCTACAACTACTACCATCATCCTTTTCATCATTTCGACTTTAATTTTCAGGTGTTTACATGGAAAGGACAAGCAGCGACATTTTAATAAACTTCTACTTTGTATCCCGTTTTCAGATTTATGCGTTTTCAGTCCCAAAAGCGCTGTTGTCGTGTTTGCCGTTTTTGGCTAAAATGGCCCTTAAGTCTCTTCACTGGCTGTTTTGCACATTTGATAATATTATTAATACTACTACTACTAATAATAATAATAATTGTTTGCTGTTATTATAAATAAAAAATATAAAAACTGCTTTTTATCCAGACAAAATAAAACAAATTAGACTTTCTCCAGAAGGAAAAACATAATCAGAAATACTGTGCAATTTGCCTTGCTCCATCGCTTGAGAAATATTTGAGAAAGAATAAATATTTCACAGGAAGGCTATAGTGCTGGAAAAAAAGCTTTGGAACACAGGAATAAATTACTATTTAAAAATAGATATGTAGGATTATCAGAAAGCTCGTTTTTAATTCAAAGAAGCACTAAATATAAGTGACTAATGATTCAGGGAGGAGACGTGATAAACGCCCCCTTGTGGACAGTTCTTAATGTTTGTCTCTTTGGCTTTAAAGTTGCATTTAATCGTTTATTAAATGTAATGAGCACTTAATTAAGTGTTTTATGGCAAATAGATTTTCACATTTCCACAATTAAAATTATACAGAATGATTTAATTAAATTTCAACTTGATTTGTGAATGAATGTTGATTTGTGAGACACCATCTCTGATACTGACATGAAAAATAGAGACAGAAAGAAGTGAGAGGACAGAAAGAAAGAGTGGAATCACTTGGCTCTGACTGGCTAATGTCTCACTGACGCAGAGGACAAGAATAGAGTCATAAAGCCATCCATCAAATAAGTAGGCAAAAGGTAAATGTCTTATAGTAGCTTAGTTTCCTGGTAAATGACGTAGAACGCACATAGACAGACATAACGTGACATGTCCTTAAAAACTGCCAAGACAAAAACTGAATAAATTATTGCAATAAAAAAGTCATTACATGTAAATTAATAAAATGCAGTTAGATTAATAAAAAAAATGGTTCTTTTGAACTTTCTATTTATTGACATATAATAATAACATGAGAGATCCTTCACTTGCAGTAACATCTGCTGGAAATTCAGCATCGCCATTACAGGAATGTAAAATATATTCTTACTTATTTTTATTTGTAATAATACTTTATAGGTTTTTTCTGTAGTCACGCTTAATATTAAGGTACTATTCTCTCTAATAACAAACCATTAACTAAGATTTACAGATTATTAGATTTACTACAGATTTTGTAGAATAAGATCATGCAGGATACTTTATAAGTACAGCCAATATCTTAATAATAGGCAGGTAATAAGCCAGTATTTAATAGTGGGAATTTGTATTTAAAGCAAAGTGTTAGCTTTTCTTTAAATAAATACATCTTTGGTAAGCACGTATATAAGAGACCTTAAAAAATAAACTATAAAGCCAGTAATTATGAATGGCAATATGGTATGATTTGTGAAAAGTGACTATATGTTCAAATGATTACTTGGTTTTATAAATTACACAATAATCAGCACATTATTTTATTATTTAGCCTGATTTTGAAGTCTTAATTGTATTTCAGTATCTTATAATGCTCAAATATATTAGACTAATATATTGAATATTGACTGTGAGTCAAATATGATGTTGATTTGATAGGATCAAGAAAGATGAAGGGAGAGGAGCTGTGTGGTGTGAGAAAGCTACTCAAATTTAATAAGTCTAATCCTGTCTAAGTCATAGACACAGAGCGCATGGCTGTTGCTTTGCTTTCAGCTTAAAGAGTCTGGTCCGAATGTCTCTCAAAGGCTCCTCCACATTTCCTCCTAGCTCTACCACACATGAATGAAAGCAAAACAAGTCGCCCCTCATGTTCATATTCAATTCATAAAGAATAACAAACCAATTAAGATTGATGATCAACTATAAATATCAAACAATTGCTGGCCCCAGATGCGCAGGATTAACTGCTTTAAAGTCATTACGTTCACATCCTTTGCTTAATCTCTCAATTCCCTTTGTAATTCCAGTCCAGGATCACTTTTCCATGTTAGACGGCCTGTTTGCCAATAGGATTTATTAATGCTTTTTTTTCAGAAGCCCAAAACAACGGGCCTCACCATGAGATAAAAAGCAAAGCGTGATTTATTCGATTTAATGCTCCAGACAATGACATCGAGAGGCACTAGCACTGAAGGAATAGATGGAACGGGGAACTTTGGAGGAGGTTTGGACTTCTGATGCTTCTCGTACTTTGAAGTGGGAACACTGTGTGATCCAAACTGCTTTGGAAGAGCAGAAAATCCCTAGATTACTCAGAACGTGTGAAACCTGAGCACTAGCATGGGGATTTGCATCGTAACATTATTTTTTATAGAGTTTTGATATCGATTAGTTTTGTGTCCATCTAATACCAGTGATTCTAGTGGAATAACAACTGCATGGAGGGATTGAGCGAGATAAGCACCTGGTCCTTCTGTCCCACAGTGCGTGAAAGGCTGCGAGCTGTCAAATGCTACGCTTATCCTATTAGACTAGGACTGTGAAATACACACTTAACTTTCCAAATATGAGAGGAAATAGGTGCTAAACTTAAATGAGTCCTTGAACATCAAAAACATACCTTCAGAAATTGACCTACAATTGTTCTGTTGACCAATACACTCCTTCTCCCACATGCTAACGAGCTATTAATGTGAGTGTGAATGTGTTGAATGTTGAAAACGATGAGTTAATGAGAAGATTAGAAGACCATTGAGGTGTTTTTGAGATACTTGTTAAGGTAGTTTAAACAATAATGAGTTCAACATTTTTTAAACAACATTTTTTTGTATCTCAACGTTAGTCAATGTGTGAACTTATGCTAATCTGAGTTAGGCAGCCTCAGTGGAAAAATAAAACAGTCACAGCACATGCTAGGCCTTTATGCATTCATTCATTTTCTTTTCGGCTTAGTTCCTTTATTAATCTGGGGTCGCCACAGTGGAACGAACCGCCAATTTATCCAGCATATGTATTACGCAGTGGATGCCCTTCCAGCTGCAACCCATCACTGGGAAACACCCATACACTCTCATTCACACACATACACTACGGACAATTTAGCTTACCCAATTCACCTATAGCGCATGTCTTTGGACTTGTGGGGGAAACCAGAGCACCCGGAGGAAACCCACGCGAACATGGGGAGAACATGCAAACTCCACATAGAAATGCCAACTGACCCAGCCGAGGCTCGAACCAGCGACCTTCTTGCTGTGAGGCGACAGCGCTACCCACTGCGCCATCGCGCCGCTTGCTAGGCCTTTAGTAAAGTTAAATTAGGAATTGAAATATATTATATAATATAATTTTCTCATTCTGAAAACGTACCACTATATACATTTCTGGAGATCACGCAATACGTCCCAGGAGGTACGTTCTTTTGCAGTTTTTGTTTTCGTGAATCCAGCAGAGGCCGCTGTGTACGCTTTTTGAGACCTCAAATTTCTCTAGCGAGTGCCATTCCCACCTGCTGTTCTCGTGTAAATCCACCAGAGGCCGCTGTCGACTGACTGATGACTGACTGACCGATCGACTGACCCACCCTCCTCCTTCCCTATACCCAACCAATAGTGTTTTCAAAAGCACCGATTGACCAGCACCCACCCACTTCCCTAAACCCAACCGACAGTTTTAAAAAGCAATCCAGAAAAAGAAAGCCCTCGCCTGATTTTTACCACATTTTCAGATTTTACCACATTCTCACCCTGTTATTTACTTGTTTATTTTATTTTTTGGCTTCTGTTTTTGTCTTACCTGCTTTCTGGAACCGTTCTTCGCCGGACTCTAACCCCGTCATCATGGTCAACTCCTCTCTGGAGTTGCAAACAACCTAACAACCACCTAGAACATTTTCATAGTGACCTGAAAAAGTTAGTCAAAAAAGTTTGACAAATAGTTGGAAAGCTGTCAGGACAAATCCAACATCTCAGTAGTGATTTTTCCACAGGCAAGCATTACTGGGTTTTTGTAAAAAATAATAATAACTTTATAAACTAGGGTTAATAAAAATTATATACTTTATGCATATTATCTCCTCATTATTGCTATTGTCTTTTGGACAGTTCTATGTACATGTCTTATTAAATTATGTACTGTTATGTACATTGTCCTATTATTTTCTAAGCCATGAGATAGGCTGAAATGGGAGGTCTGTTGATAAACCAGTGCAATCCTGCCCGTTAATTAACGTGGTCTCTTGAACCCACTCACTGCTTACAAGCGGTATGCAAACATCTCCACGGCCAGCTCTGATTTCAAAGTCAAGTCCAGAGGACCAGCTGTAGACCATGGGACAATTTCATCAGCTTTTTGAAACAAAAGCTGGGTAGGCCTGTTTGAGCACCATTGGGCAAAAGAGACAGCGAGAGAAAGAGAGAGTGAAAAAAGGGGAAAAAAACAGCGATGTCTGAGATGTTGCAGATGTCGAGCTGAATCCACTAGTGGCTGTTGACAGTTTTTTGAGGAAAGACATCTTGAGAGGTTCAGTGTGTAGTGGCTGGAGTATGTGTGCTTGTACGCACACGTGTGATTGTTCCTATATTCTCACATGCACATGCGTGCACTCAACACTTGCATGCTGCTAATGCAATGATTTGCAGCTTGTCGCGCAGCACACAACTCTAAATGCTGTGACGCAATAAAAGATGTTCCCTTGAATCCATAAAGTTTCTTCCTTTTTTCGTCATATGAACACCTTCATTCCACGTCAAGAGCTAATCAGAGACAACATTCCTTTCCAATCCTTTAATCCTGTTTCCTGATCAAAACAGTGTTGTTGATAGTTTTGCTAAAGCCAAATACAACTGCAATTAGCCCTGGCTTTACACTGTGGTAATTGAGAGGTGACAATTTCACAAATTCCAGGGCATTTCATTCATTTTCTTTTTGGCTTAGTCCCTTTATTAATCTGGGGTCGCCACAGTGGAATGAACCACCAACTTATCCAGCATATGTTTTACGCAGCGGATGCCCTTCCAGCTGCAACCCATCACTGGGAAACATCCATACACACTCATACACTACGGACAATTTAGCTTACCCAATTCACCTATAGCGCATGTCTTTGGACTTGTGGGGGAAACCGGAGCACCCGGAGGGAACCCACGCGAACGCGGGGAGAACATGCAAACTCCACACAGAAATGCCAACTGACCCAGCCGGGGCTCGAACCAGCGACCTTCTTGCTATGAGGCAATTGTGCTAACCACTGCGCCACCGTGCACAAATTCCAGGGCATTTGAAATTACTGAAAAGGAGCGTTTCCTTTGTATATATATTTTTCTTTAATTTATTTATAACTGTTATGGCAAAGAATAATATTCAGCATCAAATACTCTAGTCATCAGGGTCACATGATCCTTTTCAAATCATTCTAATAGACTGATTTAATGTCCATGAATCTGTATATTAAAATGTGGACAAATTTTTGTGATGTTTTTTTTCCAATTCTGTGTTGAATAGAATGCTCAGAAGAATGCAACCCAGGCTCATTCTGAAAACGTACCCCTATATACATTTCTGGAGAGCGCCAAATACGTCCCAGGAGCTACGTTTTTTTGCAGCTTTAGTTTTTGCGAATCCACTAGAGGCCGCTGTGTACTCTTTTCAGATCTCAAATTTCTCTCGCGAGTGCCAACTGTAAATGTTCTCGGGTAAGTCCACCAGAGGCCGCTGTCGACTGACTGATTTACTGACTGACCAACCGACCGATGTCCCCCACCCCCACCCTCCCCCTTCCCTAAACCCAACCAATAGTGTTTTAAAAAGCACAGATTGACCCGCCCACCCCCTTCCCAAAACCCAACCGCAGTGTTTTTAAAAAGCAATCCAGAAAAAGAAAAGCCCTCACTTGATTTTTACCACGTTTTCAGATTTTACCAGGTTATCACCCTGTTATTTACTTGTTTATTTTATTTTTTAGCTTTTGTTTTTGTCTTACCTGCTTTCTGGAACCGTTCTTCACTGGACTTGAACCCAGTCGTGGTCAACTCCGCTCTGCGGAAATAGCCCGTATTTGAACATTTGATTAGTTTAATGCACCCTTGTTAATAAAAGCATTCATTTCTTTACCATTCAATTCCCAACTGCAAAGATTTCTATTGAAATAACTGGAATTTGCTGTGGAACTGCAATTGTTTTGTAACTGTAAATGTTACAGCTTCTTTTTTTGTGTGTGTGCATAATGTGAAGGAATGCACGTGCATGATTAAAGCTAATAATAATGTTTACTTGCATTCTTTGAATCGCCAAAGGCTCTTGGTCTCAGCTTAATATTCTCTTTGGTATTTTTACTGAAGAAAGAAAGTCATCTACATCTTGGGAGAAAGTAAACTAACAGCAAATCTTAATTTGAAACTTCTCATTTGGGAAGGATAGATAATGTCTTTATGATGATAATAATTAATAAAGCATTGAGGCGATTTCAACATCAGACACTGTGTCGTAGCAACACAAGCTGTCAGAATATTGCTGTAAACACATCTATGACACTCCATGCAGCAAGTATCAGCTTTCAAGCTAGAGCATCTATATTGGGAACACACGCATACACACATGAGTTATTTTCATGTCCACCACGACTTCACGCGACTTTTTACGAGAGGTTGGTTAATCCTTGAGTGTTTGTCGCTGGAGGAACAGAATGTTTGTATGGTTGACTCACAGGCCAACACAGAACGACCAACTCATTGTTGAACGATTTCTGTCAAGTCAATTTTGTTCCATTCTTAGTTATTTTTCTTATTCAATGTGAAACTCCACTACACAAGTTTAGTACTGGCTGCTTTCTGAAAGCCACCCAAATCTTGTTTTCCTCTCATGTAGTAGTCATGACTATCCTCATACTTCAGGCATAGAGTCATAACTAATGAAAGTGTGGATTACCTCACTCGATTTTGCATGGTGAGCAGGGCAGCGTACTCAACGGACACATTCTTTCCAGTTTAGTCTTCAGAAGATATTGAGCTCACCATCAAATGGTACATCTATGCCTCAACCGCTTTACATTGCTGTTTATGATTGTCTAGCCTTTATTCAAGGACATGGTGCAGTATGATCATACCTTAGCTCTGAGTAATGATACCATGCTAGAAATGGTTCTAAACGTTAGCAATAGTAATATTATTGGAATAGGTTTTAGCACTTTTACACAACATGATTTTCAACCAAAAATGGAAAACCGTTTATGAATTTTGATTGTTCATTTACTGTACAAAGCAGCATTTTGGGGCCATTTCTTTTTAAAACTGACTTTACTAACAACTGCCCTAAAATGCTTAACGCACCATTTTTTGTTGTTTCCATTCATATATGTGAACAGGGACTGTTTTGAAAAGATGGTTATCTGTATGAGGAACTTTAAAAATGCACTTCATACCTTATACAAGCAAACTTATGATACAAGCAATTTTAGAAGAAAACCAACCCAGGCTCATTCTGAAACCTACCCCTATATACATCTCTGGAGAGCACCAAATATGTCCCAGGAGCTACATTTTTTTGCAGTTTTTGTTTTCGCGAATCCACCAGAGGCCGATGTGTATGCTTTTTCAGATCTCAAATTTCTCTTGCGAGTGCCATTCGCTCCTGCTCTTCCCGTCCACCAGAGGCCGCTGTCGACTGACTGACGACTGACTGAATGACTGACTGACTGACTGATCAACTTCTCCTTCCCTAAACCCAACCAATAGTGTTTTCAAAAGCACCAATTGACCCGCCCACCCACTTTCCTAAATCCAACTGACAGTTTTCAAAAGCAATCCAAAAAAAGAAAAGCCCTCGCCTGATTTTTACCCCATTTTCAGATTTTATCACATTCTCACCCTGTTGTTTACTTGTTTATTTAATTTTTTGGCTTCTGTTTTTGTCTTACCTGCTCTCTGGAACCGTTCTTCACCGGACTCGAACCCCATCATCATGGTCAACTCCTCTCTGCGTCTCAAGTCCGCTGACGTACATGGCGAGCTAACTGGACAAAGTGGTAACAGTGGGAAAGCAGTCCATACAGAGGTAAGCGGTAAGCGAGAAAAGCAACAGCGTCGTACCGCCCCATAGCGTTCCTTTTAAAAAACGAAATGCAGCCATACGTACTCCTGGCTACATAATTCGCGATCTCCAAAAATGTATATAGGGCTACGTTTTCAAAATGTTGAAGAAAACACCACTTTTTAAATATTTCAATCAAATGGTAACACTCTACTTGAAAGGGGTGTTTAAAAGACTGTCATAAAACTTACATAATCATCATATGACATGTTATGAATATGAATGACATTTTATATATGCTTATGACAATTATAATTGAGTGTTATTAGTTCAATTATGTCATTTTAAATAAAAAGGTGACATTGTTTGAGGTGCCTATGAGAATGTGACATTACCAAATACATCATAACCTTTGATGTTGTGACAACTTGCCAAAAATGACATAACTTGTCATGAGACCATTATTGTTTCACAAAATGTACAACAGTGTCATTAATATATATTTTTTTACCTCAACTCTGATGGTACACATTGAATTTGTCTTTAAAATATCATTAAATATTAATGACAAACATATGTATATTTATTTATAAAAATCTAATATTTCTGACATAAATAATTTGACAAAGTATTGACATTTGTACTAAGAAATTTTTAGGAAAAATTTATTTTGTTCTTCTAAAAAAAGTAATCCATGTAAATCCATGGTTTACATCCAAGTAAACCATGACAATAATTCTAATGTATGTTTTCTTTGTATATGTGAATGTGTTAATAAAGTCATAAGAGTTGACTTTAAGGGGTGACACGGTGGCTCAGTGGTTAGCACTGTCGCCTCACAGCAAGAAGGTCGTTGGTTTGAGTCCCGGCTGGATCAGTTGGCATTTCTGTGTGGAATTTGCATGTTCTCTCCGTGCTCTTGTGGGATTCCCTTCCTCTGGGTGCTCCGGTTTCCCTCACAGTCCAAGGACATGCGGTATATGTGTGTGAATGAGTGTGTATGGATATTTCCCAGTACTGGGTTGCAGCTGGAAGGGCATCCGCTGTATAAAACATATGCTGGATGAGTTAATGATAATGAATGACGATCGTAGCGGAGGCTGGGCAACCAGAAACAGCGCTTCCCTATTCCGGTCTCGTCATATTTGGGAAATAGACCTTTATGGTCAATCTGATGATACACACAAAAATAAGTCCCAATCACTATATTTTCTTATTAAAAACAAGCTGATCAGTTGACAAGATAATTGCTTTCCATGAGTAATACGGTCAGTGACAGATAAAACCCAATGGCCTTAGACTGTTATTACTATACTATTACATGCTATTACGTATTAATGACTGTATAGCATAATTCAGACCAGTGAGAAAAACAATGAAATGAGCTAAATGAGTGAGAAGAGCAGTAGGAGGTCAAAGATTGTAGCGCTGGTGGGCTCACGCAGAGAACTGTCTGTTTAGACCAGCGATTATTTATGAAAGCCATCCGGCCCCTGGGCCACAGTTGCCACCGGGTTGAGGGGGATAAAAAGTTGGTCATCAGGTCAAGGGCCAAGGGGAGCACGCAGAGAACAGGTGGGACGTGCAGAGGCTTCTGGAACTGACTCAGGATGGCCCACACCTGCCCTGACTGTCAATCAACGAGAGCCAAAAGAAAAGAGATACTGAAGCATTACTGTACTCGTACATGGTGAGTTTAAAAAAACTTCTCCGGACTTTCCTGCTACACTGGTAAGTCTGACTGACTGAAGCATTTTTAAACTGGAGTGAAAATGAATCTTCCTTAGAAATGATAATGGCTGACATTGTCTTGTCTTGCTTGCTTATCTAGGAGAAGTATGTGTGTTAGATATAGACTGCTAACCTCCACATGATTAATAATGTGGGATAAACATTGAAATATTCTTTGAAAAATTAATACTGCAAAACACAGATTTTCTTTGAAGAGAATCCTAAAGATAAGACAATAGAACTTTTGTTTAGATTTTGGTTGAAAGGCTATAATAGATCAACTCTGCAAGAAATGAATCTTTTTAGTAAAAATGTATTTAAAAGGTATGCAAAGGTGAGCTAAAGACAGACAAACTTCTCATTTAGATATTATTGTGACAGTATTAGGCGTTAAACATAACAGGCAAGGAATCATCAATGACAACATACAAAAAATAGCAATGAAAAATTACATTCAAGTGCCATATTTTTCATACAAGCATATCTAAAAGACACTTTCAGAGAAAATCCCTGATGATTCCTTGGGTCTACAAACAGGCTATCACTTCATTAGTTGAATTTCCTCTCATTTTCTTTCTTCTGCATCCTGAAAATCATTCATACATCCATGTTATCATACATCCATCAGTGTGGGCCATCCAGTCCAGGCCACGGTAGCAGTTTCCATTGGTTTCGGACAGCTAATGCCTCTTGTGAAACGGCACCGGCTCTTATAGAGTTGCCTTAGCAGCCGGCTGGACCCGTGTGTGCTGGGTGGGCAGCAGGTGCGAGCGTGAAGGACAGCTCAACTGCTGCACTGTACGACACACATACCGTACATACACACACAAACACACAGTGACTCTCAAAGTGAAACTAAACTTTCTAAGAAACTCTTACAAAAGCAAAGTGGGTTTAATTGTTGCATGGACATTTACTTGATTGGAATTGGTTTGAATGCAAGAACTCTGTAATATGTTATTATAATATGCTTGTGTTAACACACTTTATTTAAATCAGCAATATCTCTCCTGACCAAATGGTGTTGTAAATCTAAAACCAGAATTAAATGCTCATATTTAGCACGTATAGTAATTTTGTAATCAATATACACTCACCGGCCACTTTATTAGGTACACCTTACTAGTACAGGGTTGGACCCCCTTTTGCCTTCAGAACTGCCTTAATCTTTCGTGGCACAGATTCAACAAGGTACTGGAAATATTTCTCAGAGATTTTGGTCCATATTGACATGATAGCATCACGCAGTTGCTGCAGATTTGTTGGCTGCACATCCATGATGCGAATCTCCCTTTCCACCACAGCCCAAAGGTGCTCTATTGGATTGAGATCTGGTGACTGTGGAGGCCATTTGAGTACAGTGAAGTACAAAGTGTGCCAAGAAAATATCTCCCACACCATTACACCACCACCACCAGCCTGAACCGTTGATACAAGGCAGGATGGATCCATGCTTTCATGTTGTTGACTCCAAATTCTGACCCTACCATCCGAATGTCGCTGCAGAAATCGAGACTCATCAGACCAGGCAACGTTTTTCCAATCTTCTATTGTCCAGTTTTGGTGAGCCTGTGCGAGTTGTAGCCTCAGTTTCCTGTTCTTAGCTGACAGGAGTGGCACCCGGTGTGGTCTTCTGCTGCTGTAGCCCATCCGCCTCAAGGTTGGACGTGTTGTGCATTCAGAGATGCTCTTCTGCATACCTCGGTTGTAACGAGTGGTTATTTGAGTTACTGTTGCCTTTCTATCAGCTCGAACCAGTCTGGCCATTCTCCTCTGACCTCTGGCATCAACAAGGCATTTGCGCCCACAGAACTGCCGCTCACTGGATATTTTCCCTTTTTTCGGACCATTCTCTGTAAACCCTAGAGATGGTTGTACGTGAAAATCCCAGTAGATCAGCAGTTTCTGAAATACTCAGACCAACAACCATGCCACATTCAAAGTCACTTAAATCACCTTTCTTCCCCATTCGGATGCTCAGTTTGAACTGCAGCAGATCGTCTTGACCATGTCTACATGCCTAAATGCATTGAGTTGCTGCCATGTGATTGGCTGATTAGAAATTTGCATTAATGAGCAGTTGGACAGGTGTACCTAATAAAGTGGCCGGTGTGTGTATAATATATACACTTATTACAATAATAAATGTTAACATATGCAATGTAATAGCTGTTGAAATGTGTATATACCTAAGCAGATATTGTTATGAGCCACTTGTAAATGCTCATATTTATTATTAGAACTATGCAATACTTGATATCATAATTGTAGATATATTTATATATTTGACCAGATTTTGGTATACAAATCTCAAGAAACAAAATAAAAGGTCATGTTTAGGATTTTTAAATGAATATTATTAACATACTAATTATCAACAGTTATTACAACAATATCATATGTTAGTACAGTAATATATGCTTTATGTTTTATAAATATCTGTAGACAGTTTGTGTATGCGGTCAGTGATTAATTATATATTCAATAAATACATTTCAAACTAACTTGAACATTTTAAATGATGCTGAAGTATAAAAATGAGGTAAACAGTTTGAAGACCTCTAGAGGTGTAGATATGCTGTAAAGCCCATAGAGGGCGCTGTTACGTATTTGTGTTGGCTGGCTTTAAGTCAGTGTGTGGTGTGGAGGCCATGAGGGACTCTGGGATTCTCCAATTGCAGGCAGGCAGACTGGCTGGCACCCCAAATGTAGCTTCTTCATCCTGGAGACAGCTGTTGTCTCTGTGACGACACTAGCGGCCAATGAGCACTGTGTCCGAGCAGGGGGTGCTGGGTGGGAGAGGAGGCTTATGGGTCTGAACACGATCAACTGGAGCTGAATCGGAGGGGGCAGTTGGCCGTGGACAGTAAACACCATTCCAAACCCTGCTGCATATTGGAGTAGAGCTTCAGCCGGCGCAAATATACATCTCGACACTTCCTCCTATGAGAATACAGTTATATATTTTATCTATTCTCATCTTGTCAACGGGTGGTCCGGGAAGTTTCTGTCAACTCCTCCAACTCAGATGGCATAGTTTGCTATATTTGTCATTTGCTTAGATGGGACTTCATATCAACAGACTAATAATACCACTGAGGGGTGATATAATTACAGACAGATATTCACAGTTTTAAAAAAACGACAAAAATAAATGTAAAAAAAATTCAAAAATTTTCTTTTAAATGGGAAGACCCTCATGGTGTTGGCCATTTTGAAATCACATTGAAATCACAGATGTCAATGATTCCTGGTTTCCTGATGCACTGATGTAAAGATTTTGGCTGATGCAGATACTATAATGATCACGGTCATCTTATGCTCCATAACTGATGAATGCTTGTTGATTTTGTTATTGTTGTGCTTGTGAAAATTAATAGAAATGTTTATTTAAACATTGGTTCGACATCAGTTATTTTCCATGTAAAAGTACATTGACCCATCTAATATATTTTTTTAAACAATGATTTTCATTTAGGGTGGCGCGCTTGTGCAGTGGGTAGCGCTGTCGCCTCACAGCAAGAAGGTCGCTGGTTCGAGCTTCGGCTGGGTCAGTTGGCATTTCTGTGTGGAGTTTGCATGTTCTTCCCGTGTTCGCATGGGTTTCCTCCGGGTGCTCCAGTTACCCCCACAGTCCAAAGACATGCGCTATAGGTGAATTGGGTAAGCTAAATTGCCCGTAGTGTATGAGTGTAAATGAGCGTGTATGGGTGTTTCCCAGTGATGGGTTGCAGCTGGAAGGGCATCTGCTGTGTAAAACATATGCTGGATAAGTTGGCGGTTCATTCCGCTGTGGAGACCCCTGATAAATAAAGGGACTAAGCTGAAAAGAAAATGAATGAATGAATGATTTTCACTTATAACGACTGAAAATTCTGTCGTCATTTACTCACTCTTTTCTACTTCCAAACCTGTTTGAGTTTCTATCTTCTGTTGAATACAAAAGTATTTGTTTTAAGCATAAAAAAATTAATTAGGCATTTCACTGCATATTGTACTGTGTATGACTGTGTATGTGACAAATTAATTTTAAATTTAATTCCCTTCTATGGAAGTCAAAGGTTACAGGTGTTCAGCTTTCTTCAAAAATATCTTATTTTCAGAATAAAGAAACTATGCAACTGAGTGTCCACTTAAGGTTTCTTTGTTTTATTTTTCTGATGAATAATTAATCTGCCCTAACTGCATTATAAAATTATCTAAATATTACAGATCAAAGTTTTCTGACAAATAATAACAGCATATATCAGCTATGAAATCACACGAACAGCATGGATGCTCCAGACCTGATGGGGGCAGCAGAAAGACAGATTTTCTGCATCCTTGTCTGTTAGAAAAAAATTGAAACGTCAATATAACAAGCATAAAATGTGTTGTTAAAAGCTGTTTGCTTTACATTCATGAACCTATTTGCATCACCAGACAAACAATGGTGAGATTTATGTAAAACATGATCCTCCAGGCCAGTTTTTACACATTTTAAAAACCAGCACATGTACTTTCAGTACACACATATATAAACCTCATACACCACAAGTCAAACATTTAGACGAGAGGTGAAATATCATATCTGAAAGAAAAGACCTTACAATCAACCAGTTCTAATACCACTTGAGGAAAATTCTTAAATAACTGTACTTTAATGGTTTTATTCACACTGATTATCAAAATCATCACTAGTTATCAATAACCAAGAGACACATGAGAGAAAAATAAGAAATTTATATAAGAAAAGAAATAAGATAAGATAATATAATCTATGGGGCGATGCGGTGGTGCAGTGGGTAGCGCTGTCGCCTCACAGCAAGAAGGTCGCTGGTTCGAGCCTTGGCTGGGTCAGTTGACATTTCTGTGTGGAGTTTGCATGTTCTCCCCGTGTTCGCGTGGGTTTCCTCCGGGTGCTCTGGTTTCCCCCACAAGTCCAAAGACATGCGCTATAGGTGAATTGGGTAAGCTAAATTGTCCATAGTGTATGTGTGTGTGTGAATGAGAGTGTATGGGTGTTTCCCAGTGATGAGATCCGCTGCATAAAACATATGCTGGATAAGTTGGTGGTTCACTCTGCTGTGACGACCCCTGATTAATAAAGGGACTAAGCCGAAAACAAAATGAATGAATATAATCTATGAAATAGGAAAATGTATTTGTGAGGAACACAATCATGTTTATTTTACAGTAATATAACTAATACCCACCTCAATGCTGCAATAAATCAAGGTTGCCGCATTTTTTTTTTTTTGACATCAATAAATCAAATCAAATCACTTTTATTGTCACATCAGCAGCACGTGTACTGTGATGAGTGAAAAGCTTAGGTGCTGGCTCCAGACAGTACAAAATACAACAACATACTCCAAAAAAACAAAACAATATACTATTAGCAATGTGTGAACTTCAGTGTTTGAACTTTCAGCAGTGAAATTTAAATCACACTGAACTAAACTAAACTACACTGAACTTCAACTCTGAAATCTGGACTTTACTAGAACTATGTTAAGCTGCTTTGACACAATCTACATTGTAAAAAGCGCTATATAAATAAACATGAATTGAATTGAATGTGGTGACGCGGTGGCGCAGTGGGTAGCACAATCGCCTCACAGCAAGAAGGTCGCTGGTTCGAGCCTCGGCTGGGTCAGTTGGCATTTCTGTGTGGAGTTTGCATGTTCTCCCCGTGTTCGCGTGGGTTTCCTCCGGGTGCTCCGGTTTCCCCCACAAGTCCAAAGACATGCGGTACAGGTGAATTGGGTAAGCTAAATTGACCGTAGTGTATGTGTGTGAATGAGTGTGTATGGATGTTTCCCAGTGCTGGGTTGTGGCTGGAAGGGCATCCGCTGCGTAAAACATATGCTGGATAAGTTGGCGGTTCATTCCGCTGTGGCGACCCCAGATTAATAAAGGGACTAAGCCGAAAAGAAAATGAATGAATGAATTGAATGTTGACAGTAATACATAAAAGACAATAAATGTGTTAATAGGCTCATTCTGAAAACATAGCTCTATATATGATTCTGGAGATCGCGAATTATGTAGCGAGAATACGTATGGCTGCATTTCGTCTTTAAAATGAAAGCTACGGGGTGGTATGATGCCGTTCCTTTTCGCGCTTACCAGCTGACCGCTTACCTCCGTATGGACAGCTTTCCCATTGTTACTAGTTTGTCCAGTTAGCTCGCCATGTACGTCGGGGGACTTGAGAAGCAGAGAGGAGTTGATGACGGGGTTCAAGTCTGGTGAAGAACGGTTCCAGAAAGCAGGAAAGACAAAGACAGAATCCAAAAAATAAAATAAACAAGTAAATGACAGGGTGAGAATGTGGTAAAATCTGAAAACGTGGTAAAAATCAGGCGGGGACTGTTCTTTTTCTGGATTGCTTTTGAAAACTGTCGGTTGGGTTTAGGGAAGTGGGTGGACGCTGGTCAATCTGTGCTTTTGAAAACACTATTGGTTGGGTTTAGGGAAGGAGAAGGGTGGGTCAGTCAATCGGTCAGTCAGTCAGTCAGTCAGTCATCCAGTCAGTCAAACAGTCAGTCGACAGCGGCCTCTGGTGGATTTGCGAAAACAAAAACTGCAAAAGAACGTACCTCCTGGGACGTATTTGGCGGTCTCCAGAAATGTATATAGAGGTACGTTTTCAGAATGAGCCTGGGTTGCATAGTTTGACTGTTGGTGGAAAATTATTGTAGGCAATATTGTTTTAAGTAAGGATTTGGTTAAAGTGCAGTGCATGCTACATCTTTATGGTGTGTAATGAGGGGTATGGAAAGAGTTTGTGTGAGGTGTGTTAAGTGTTCATCAATAAACACTCAAGTCTATGTTAACCTCAAGGGCTCAAAGAAACAGTAAACCAGCAGGCCTCAAACTGTTCTTTAAATTTAAGAGGTTAATACAATCAGAATATAGTGATAGTTATGATCAATCTACAGGTTATTTAGTGCAATAACACATCCTTAAGTTTGAAATTTCTGAGTTTTTCTGTTTGAAAGTAAAACAGGTTTAAATGGAAAGAGTTCCTACGGGGACGAAAGTAACACTGTTATTTATGTGCCGCTGCTAATAGACAAACCTTATTTTTCGCTTCCACATTAGAGTTTGCAGTGTTTGGATTCAGCTAATAGTATACAGAAGTCAAAATCTGAAGTGGACCAAAACCTTTCATCAAAGTTATCTTAAATCTATTGATGAACACCCAATCTTGTTTTAGGGTGATTTAAAAAAAAAAAAAGCAAAAACATGTTTGATCCACTTCAAACGTTGACTATATTTTCTTGCACAAGACTGATCGTTATATCTCACAAAACCTCAATGTATTGACAGTGTATTAATAAATGTACAGTTGAAGTCAGAATTATTAAACCCCCTGAATTATTAGCCCCCCTGTTTATTTTTTTCCCCAATTTCTGTTTAACGGAGAAGATTTTTTCAACACATTTCTAAACATAATAGTTTTAATAACTCATTTCTAATAACTGATTTATTTGATCTTTGCCATGATGACAGTAAATAATATTTTACTAGATATTTTTCAAGACACTTCTATACAGCTTAAGGTGACATTTAAAGGCTTAACTAGGTTAATTAGGTTAACTAGGCAGGATAGGGTAATTAGGCAAGTTATTGCATAATGATGGTTTGTTCTGTAGATTATCGAAAAAAATATAGCTTAAAGAGGCTAATAATTTTGACCTTAAAATGGTTTTTTAAAAAATTTAAAACTGCTTTTATTCTAGCCGAAATAAAACAAATAAGACTTTCTCCAGAAGAAAAAATATTATCAGACATACTGTGAAAATTTCCTTGCTCTGTTAAACACCATTTGGGAAATATTTAAAAAGGGAAAAAAAATTCAAAGGAGGTTTAATAATTTTGATTTCAACTGTATGTTTTAATATGCACAAATACATTTGAAGTTAAAATTTAAAGCAGCAATTGTCTTGATTTAATTCATTTTCAATCTATTTAAATTCAGGTTTGTAATTAGTGGGATACTGTACAGTGTTCAGCATTGATGTAATTATTTAAACATTTTGTTAACAATAAACACAAATATCATGTTTATTTTTCTCACACCATGTAAATTCATTTGTATGTATAAAAAAACACAGATGTCTTCCTAATTTGATGTCCCTTCTAATGATAAAGTCATAATTTAAGGGGTCTATGGCAGGAAACCAGTCAAACCCCCTCAAAATAAACCATTAATTAAAAACAATCAAAATGCAATTCCACCATCTTTCTGACATGAAATCCAGAGCTTAATTCCATGAGGCCGAATAATCCAGGGAACAGATCGAATGTGTGATCACCCAAGCAGCAGGTCCTGCGGCTGCACCTGCCTAAACGACCGGGGCAGTTTTCTCCCGCACTCAGAGCTGATGGTGTCCACAGACGCTGCTCTTTCTGACTCTCACTGCACTCATTGTTTCATACAGTGTTGTCTCTAATTTCCGTGACTATAACAGCAGCTGCTTGAGGCTTACTGCCTGAAAAACGGCATAAATCTTAGCAATACAGCTCTGCATTGCACATGAAAAATAAAAACATATTATTTGTAATGATCATTGTCTAATATGTTCCATAAGTCCTGCAGAATAGACGTAGACGTAAGTTTTCCTCTAGGTACTACATATGGGTAGAGTTCTGTATTACAAATAAGGAGCTGGAAAAACACAGAAAATCAAATAAATTAATAAACTAATAAAAAAAAATATGAAATAATAATACCAAAAATCGGAAAAAGCAAACATTTAGACTCAAACTTAAAGAAGTAAACTGAACAAGGAAGGTTTATAATATACATAGTTTTCTTATCATTTATTCATTCATTCATTTTCCTTCGGCTTAGTCCCTTTATTCATCAGGGGTCGCCACAGCGAAATGAACCGCCAACTTATCCAGCATATATTTTACACAGCGGATGCCCTTCCAGCTGCAACCCAGTACTGGGAAACATCCATACACACTCATTCACACACATACACTACGGCCAATTTAGTTTATTCAATTTACCTATAGCGCATGTCTTTGGACACGGGGAGAACATGCAAACTCCACACAGAAATGCCAACTGACCCAGCCGAGGCTCGAACCAGCGACCTTCTTGCTGTGAGGCGACAGTGCTAACCACTGAGCCCCGTGTCGCCCCTTCTAATTATTATTCATTCATTCATTCATTTATTTTCTTTTCGGCTTAGTCCCTTTATTAATCAGGGGTCGCCACAGCGGAATGAACCGCCAACTTATCCAGCATATGTTTTAAGCAGCGGATGCCTTTCCAGCTGCAACCCATCACTGGGAAACACCCAGACACTCTCATTCACACACATACACTATGGACAATTTAGCTTACCCAATTCATCTATAGCGCATGTCTTTAGACTTGTGGGGGAAACCGGAGCACCCGGAGGAAACCCACATCAACACGGGGAGAACATGCAAACTCCACACAGAAATGCTGACCCAGCTGAGGTGACAGCGACCTTCTTGCTGTGAGGCAACAGTGCTACCCTAGCGTACATAGCGTGCTACCGCCCCTAACTATTATTATTATTATTGCTATTATTATTATTATTATTATTATTATTATTATTATTATTATTATACACTCCATTATGCAAAGTAACAAATAAATATAAGCCAGTTTCGAATTCAGAAATTATTATGACACAATTAGTCATTCACAGTAAAAATATACCATATTGTCAAATATTTCATATTGTAATGACATATGAATATGAAACAAAACAGCTATATTGAAAAAAAAAACAAGAGGCTACGTCTAGTTCTTAGTTCCTCTGGATTTGGAGTTTATAGTTATATATGAAAATAGCTGTATATGTGTGACGGCAACAAAATGCTTTAAATATTATTCTTATTTTAATATTTGAAGACATCCTATCAAATATGTCTTACTTATACAAGTAATGAGAATTTTACTTATATATAAGTAACGAAGGCGGCGCGGTGGTGCAGTGGGTAGCGCTGTCGCCTCACAGCAAGAAGGTCGCTGGTTTGAGCCTCGGCTGTATCATTGGCGTTTCTGTGTCGAGTTTGCATGTTGTTTGCGTGGGATTCCTCCGGGTGCTCCGGTTTCCTCCACAGTCCAAAGACATGCGCTATAGACCATTTTGAGGGATGTAAACAAAAACAATGGTCCCAACGTATTTTCTGTTTTACATTTTTAATTTCTAAAGCTTCTGAGAATCCAAAAAGAGCCACATATAGGTAAATAATGTTATGATAGTTGTTTTAACATTAGGTTATGATTGAATTGCCTCTTGTTACAGTTATGAAATAGTTTGATAACAAGCAGGAAATGTTTATGGGCCAAAGACATGACCACATTGAAATGGTCTATAGGTGAATTGGGTAAACTAAATTGTTCGTAGTGTTTGTGTGTGAATGAGAGTGTATGGGTGTTTCCCAGTGATGGGTTGCAGCTGGAAGGGCATCCGCTGTGTAAAACATATGCTGGATAAGTTGGCGGTTCATTCCGCTGTGGCGACCCCTGATTAATAAAGGGACTAAGCCGAAAAGAAAATGAATGAATGAATGAATAAGTAATGAACATTGTAGTTACTTGATTTTATTTGTTGCTAAATATTGTACTGTAGGTTTCACATATGCAACTGGAATAATCAAGAATGAACAGATATTTATTTTTAAAAGTATAACTGAAATACATAGACAATGTTAATTAACTTTAGCTTGTCCTATAAAGACAACAAGTGAAAATACCCTCAATGACAAGTCACTTATCAGAGCCCACTTTCACAGACCCTAAAAGTGCCTGATTGGGGTCATTTACAAAACGGGGGGAGGGTGAAGCGTGGGAACACATCCTAATGTTAGAATCAGGTGTAGGGACAGCACAGGCCACAGAAATGGACTGGCCATGTGACAGGAAAGAGAGTGCACGACATCTGTCCCCTGTACACCTCTGAGGAAGTGACCTGCCACCTCTCACACACCCACAGGACAAGCTCCTTTTTGTGGAGGTCGACTTTAACACACTATTTTGACAGCAGGAGAGGCAATGATGATCTGTGAGGACTTCCATGGTCTTTTGATCTCCTCAAGCTTTGTTTAAAAGCTGAGAAAAGCAAGTGGAAATCTGAAGGCTGCTAATCTGCTAGCAGCCAAGCTAGATAGCACTTGTACGTCTGCAAGATGTATTTTAAAGAGGGTTTGGTCTGGAAAACATCAAAACAAAGCACACAGCAAATGTTTCTTATAGATCTGATAAATGTTTTTTTATGAAGTCTGTTTCACAAATATTCTAAACCATAAACATCTTAAAGACACATTAAAAGCATCTATATAACATCGGGAAAAAAGATGCCTTTAAGATGTAAACACAAACATCAAATATTCATCATTGCAATGTACAGTGCTCAGCATAAATGAGATCTTTCCTTTAAATTAAGATCTCTCTTTTAAATGAATACTTTTCACAGGATGCTATACAATAATATATTTGTGCATATAGATTACATTTTTCAGTAGCCAAAACTTGAACTAACCTAATAAAGCACTTAAGATCCCTGTCTAAAAATTATTCATTCATTCATTTTCTTTTCAGCTTAGTCCCTTTATTAAACAGGGATCGCCACAGCAGAATGAACCGCCAACTTATCCAGCATATGTTTTACGCAGCGGATGCCCTTCCAGCTGCAACACATCACTGGGAAACACCCATACACTCTTGAATTCACACACATACACTACGGCCAATTTAGCTTACCCAATTCACCTATAGCGCATGTCTTTGGACTTTGGGGGAAACTGGAGCACCCGGAGGAAACCCACGCCAACACGAGGAGAACATTCAAACTTCACACAGAAATGTCAACTGACCAAGCCAGGGCTCGAACTAGCTGTTCAAAAATTTGTACACCCAAATTAATATGTTGGGGGGAAATATTCATTCATTCATTTTCTTTTCGGCTTAGTCCCTTTATTAATCTGGGGTCGCCACAGCGGAATGAACCGCCAACTTATCCAGCATATGTTTTACGCAGTGGCTGCCCTTCCAGCTGCAACCCATCACTGGGAAACATCCATACACACTCATCCACACACATACACTACGGACAATTAAGCCTACCCAACTGACCTATACCACATGTCTTTGGACTTGTGTGGGAAACCGGACCACCCGGAGGAAGCCCACGCGAACACGAGGAGAACATGCAAACTCCACACAGAAATGCCAACTGACCCAGCTGAGGCTCGAACCAGCGACCTTCTTGCTGTGAGGCGATTGTGCTACCCACTGTGCCACCGTGCAGCCCTGTTTAAAAATTAGTACACCCAAATTAATATGTTAGGGGAAATATTAAATACAATTTTAATAAACAGGAAAAATCAAGAGAAACATTAAATTATTTTTTTTAAGTTTAGTTGAGATATTGTAGTTTGAAAAAAAAATACAAATAAATTTAAATGTATTATCTTTCTATTCCTAAATATGTTAGGTGAACAAACTTTTATTTTAATGGATATAATTAATAAAATAGTTTTGTTTAAATGCACCAAAATATATTGGTTATATTCAATGAGAAGTGGATGAATCAATTCATATTCAAAAGGGGATGTGCTCATTTACGCTGAGCACTGTGCTATTAGGGTAATGGTTGTGAGTGACTATATGGATGTAGTAAAAGCGTGTGTAAAGCGCTTTGAGTGTCTAGAAAAGCGCTATATAAATGTAAGGAATTATTATTATTATTATTATTATTATTATAATGTAAAAAATGTTTTCAGATTTGGTCCAATTTGCAAAAATGCTTCTTTTTGTGGAGGTTATCTTAAACACTATTTTGACGGTGATGATTTGTGAAGACTCCACAAAATGAGGAAAGCAAGTGGAAATCTGAAGGATGCTAATCTGCTAGCAGCTATGCTAATTGCTTTAAGATGATCTGGTTCATCTTTTTTTATATCCCCTTCGGACCCTGTATCCATTACAATGGACATCACATGTCAGCCCATTTTTGTGTGTGGTTCCTGAGCACTTCATCTAACTTAAAGCCTGCAGTCCATGAGAGTGGACGTTTGTCATCCAATCAAATGGCGGTAAGGCTCCTCATGTTGTAATTTGAAAAACATCCACTACACTGAAAAGCAGCATGGCATCACTCGTCTCCAGACACAAACATAAGCCACATTTACAATGTTTTTATTCAGATTTATTGATATGTTTGCTAATATTTCATAGATTGTAAAAAAAGAGGCATTGCACTTACTAATTACAGTTTCAAATCTTTTGTAACATTGCAAGCTTTAGATCAGGATTTTTAAAAAATATGTCTGTCCAATAGGATGTACAATGGATTCAAAATCTGTTACTGAAATTAATTCTCCAGTAATGCAGTAATGCTGTTTGGAATTTATATATATATATCGATGTCATATGCGGAATGTACAGATCTTGAAGTTCTTGAGCATATAGCAGACGGCAATATCTCAGATGTGGACATTATGTGGAGTGATGAGGAAGATGAAGATAAAGTTTGCTATATACAAGATGCAATCTATACAACAAAAACCTCAAAAGTAAAGTAAAAATGTTATAATTTTAATGTTTGTGATTTGAAAATAAATTTTAAGATTATACCAGCAATCATGTATGTTTTTATTTTTATTTTTTTTATTTTATGATGGTATAATGTTCGGGAAGTACAACTGCTCTGACCTGATGTCCTTTAAAATGGACAATATATATATATATTTAAACAAAGGTTGTTGAATTTTTATTATTTTAATTTGGTCTCATTTATAGGAGCCCCAAGAACTGTAAAACATACTTTTACATTTTACATTTTTTTAGAAACTTGGAACATAATTTAGGTTTGAAGGGGATATTTAGCTATTTTTTTTGTAATTTGCCATTACAATTCTACATTGCTGAAACAAGTCACAGAATTCACTGTGATAAGTGATAAGCCTTAATGAATGTGATGAAAACACATTTTATAAAACCATAAAGCACTCAATTAAAGGTTTCCAGATGTGAATGTTAATGATGATTAAAATGTTAATGTAAATGAAATGTTACTGTACATATGAAATTGTTTGCTTGGTGAGGTTTGTGACACATCAAACATATTTTCACTATAGACCATTTTGAGGGATGTAAACAAAAACAATGGTCCCAACGTATTTCCTGTTTTACATTTTTAATTTCTGCAGCTTCCGAGAATCCAAAAAGAGCCACATGTTGATAAATAATGTTATGATAGCTGTTTTAACATTAAGTTATGATTGAATTGCCTCTTAATACAGTTATGAAATAGTTTGATAACAAGCAGGAAATGTTCATGGGCCAAAGACATCACCCCATTGAAATGGTCTATATGAATTTACAGGTCACCAGGTTTTAAAATTTTGGTATGCAGCAAAAGATAATATTTTTAATAAAGGGACTAAGCCGAAAAGAAAATGAATGAATGAATGAATGAATGAATCCAGTAAAATCCACAAAAATTCACACTAGAATTCAAATTAATTACTGCAACAACTCAAATTGATCATTACAGTCAATTACAGTCAATTTGTACAAATGTAACTGTTTACTGAAGATTTGTGTTTTCTGTCTTAGTTTTGACTGTCTTAAAAACACTAAGTAAACAAGCATTTTCTTTACGGTAGTAAAACTGTTGTAATACAGTTGGCTAGAACATTTAGTGAATCATTAAATCTTGTACTGTCTTGCTGAGGTAAAAGTTTCATTTTAATAAAGTTAAAATTGGGGTTTTAGAAACACATGGCCTAAAATGTTACAATTGTATATTTTCATCTTGTAAAAACTTATTTATATCTGAGAGGACAAATCCCAGACCTAATGATTAAATGTAAATGAAATGTTATACTTTAAATTTGGACTTGGTAATGTTTATGACAATTATACAAACATATTTTCACTATTTGTATTTACAGGTCAAAATTCAAAGATAATATTTGGATTAATATACAGTAATATCCAGTAAAATTCAGCATTTGATTGTTACAGCAACTGAAAACAGCAAACAGCCTTATTCACCATCATAAGCCTTTATGACTGTTAGGAAAACACTAAATAAACTGAACTGAGTATGCTTTACTAAAGTAAAACTGCTGTAATAATCAGTCTAGTTCAAATTTCTTTAGTAAACAATACTGTAGTTGGGCAGCACAAACCTCTAGCTTTGCATTAAATCTTGTACTGTCTCACTGAAGTAAAAGCTTCCTTTTTGATAAAGTTGGAATTGGCATTTGAGAAACCCACACGGCCTAAAACGCTACAGTTGTGTCCTTTCATCTTGTAAAAAAAAAACATATTTGTTGATATTCCAGAGGGCAAATCCCAGATCCATTTGCAGGAGGTCAAGGCGTCTCTCCTCCTTGCTGTATGTATTTCTGATGATTTGTGCAATTAGCTCACTGTCAGCGTTGACAGGCCTATGACAGACTCTGTCACTATACGCTCAATATGGAGGTTTTCAAGAACAGAGTCGTACAGGAGCACTTTAGCTGCTCCATCTGGTCCATCTCCAACATCACAGGGAGTGTTTGCTTAGATTGTTAGTCCATTAAGGCAGCAGAACTGAGAAATTTGAAACTAATGATGTAGGATGAACAGGGACTATGAAGCGTTGGAGGCCACCGTGGCAAATTACGGTGGAATAAACAGAAAATAATGTTTTTGCTGTATTAGCCATATTTATCATAGGATTAGCTACAGTATATGTCTTAAACTTCAAGTATGTTAATGCCATAAGGTACTTGTTCCTGAAAATGTAGTCCTTGTAATCATAATGTATAGAAATAACCATTTTACTGGCTCCATGAAATGTCGCATGGTGTAAATATTAAAAATCCAACATAGGCTCATTCTGTAAATGTAGCCCTATATACATTTTTGGAGATCGCCAATTATGTAGGCAGAAGTACGTATGGCTGCATTTTGTCTTTAAAATGAACACTACGGGGCGGTATGACGCCGTTCCTTTTCGCACTTACCAGCTGACCGCTTACCTCCGTATGGACGACTTTTCTGCTGTTACCAGTTTGTCCAGTTAGCTTGCCATGTATGTCGGCGGACTTGATAGGAGTTGACCACGATGACGAGGTTTGAGTCTGATGAAGAACGGTTCCAGAAAGCAGGTAAGACAAAAGCAGAAGCCAAAAACTAAAATAAACAAGTAAATAACAGGGTGAGAATGTGGTAAAATCTGAAAATGTGGTAAAAATCAGGCGAGGGCTTTTCTTTTTCTGGATTGCTTTTTGAAACTGTCGGTTGGGTTTAGGGAAGTGGCTGGGCGGGTCAATCGGTGCTTTTGAAAACGCTATTGGTTGGGTTTAGGGCAGGAGGAGGGTGGGAGTATCAGTTGGTCAGTCAGTCAGTCAGTCAGTCAATCAGTCAGTCGACAGCGGCCTCTGGTGGATTTACGTGAGAACAGCAGGTGCAGATGGTACTCGCGAGACAAATTTGAGATCTCAAAAAGCGTACACATCGGCCTCGCTAAAAACAAAAACTGCAAAAAAAACGTAGCTCCTGGGATGTATTTGGCGCTCTCCAGAAATGTATATAGAGGTATGTTTTCAGAATGAGCCTGGGTTGTAAAAATCCCTCAAGAAATTATTACATTTTGAGATGATTATGCTCTTCTCTTTTTGTTGTTTTCGTGTATATTTTTATCAAGCACTAGATTTGGTATTCAATTTTTAGTTTGATTGATTTATGTATTTTAAACAGAATTATTATTTTAGTGACATGTCTAGTAAATTAGATGCATTTTTTTATTTTTTATTTTGACTAAACCAAAGCTGTATTTTCACTTACAGTACAGTACAAAATATCCATGAATGAGCAGTTTTCCATATTTTGTGATTCATGTTTTTATTTTGTATTTGTTTTTCCTATTTTAAACTATTTTCATTCATTCATTCATTTTCCTTCGGCTTAGTCCCTTTATTAATCAGGGGTCGCCACAGCGGAATGGACTGCCAACTTATCCAGCATATGTTTTACACAGCGGATGCCCTTCCAGCTGCAACCCAGTACTGGGAAACACCCATACACACTCATTCACACACATACACTACGGCCAATTTAGTTTATTCAATTCACCGGATTCAAATTCAAATCAATTCAAACCGGAGCACCCGGAGGAAACCCACATCAACACAGAGAGAACATGCAAACTCCACACAGAAATGCCAACTGACCCAGCCGGGACCCGAACCAGCAACCTTCTTGCTGTGAGGCGACAGTGCTAACCACTGAGCCACCCCTTAAACTATTTTGTATAGTTTATTTATGCTTTTGAATTGCATTATGGGACCTTGAACTTTCTTCTAACAACTTTTAATCTTGAGAAGTTCTAAAAACTGAATTTTATTAACATTTTTAATAGTGTAAAGTGATATATTGTCTGGGTTGGTGTTGTATATTACTGTACAAAAAACTTGTAATAAACTGCTAGTACATTTTTCTGCTATTTTATTTCTATATATTATTTCTTATACGTGATATTAGTTCAAACTAATTAAAGTTACTTTGTAAACTCGACTGAGCAGAGATCAAGGTCCCATAACGCACACTGACCTACAGTAAAACCAACTTCCACCCTAACAACCCTCTTTACCCACTGCGAAACTGATCTCAGGACAGTGTAAAGTGTAACTCACAGTCCAAGTGCTTGATGGCCAGCACATTTAAGCATGTAATGCGTGCATCATGCAGAGATGCTAAACAGGCTGTAGTTTTGGCTTCAGATCATCTATGGCATGCTGGATGTGACCTCACCCTAACCAGCATGACAAGATCTGAAGCCGTAAACCAGAACAAATCTGTAGCTTTAATGTATTTCACAGCAATTTCGAAACTGGCTTTACAGTTACGTACTTCACAGTGCTATTCCTACACATCAAAGAGAATATCAGAGGGCTCAATAACAGCATTAATTAATCTCCATATTCATCTAAATGTGATGTGATACTTTAGAGCACTGCTTATTACTCTCTTTAATTAAAGTTTTAATTTTAGGCCATCAAAATCTTTATGAAATCCACAGCAGCTGAAAAAACTCCTTTACTGAGCAAGAGAGGATTCGAATATAATACGGTCATTAACAGATTCACATTACTAATAAACAGGATTAAATTAATTTCTGCTTGTTTCTAAGCAGAATAACCATTTAGGAAAGTGTGGCCTAATTAATGAAGGCCTTAAAGTGATGACTGTAATACTGTCACTGTACACACCCTCATGCTAGTGTCTTGTTCTCTTAATTGTTTTGAATGAGCACTTGCATTAACATAGCAGATTTCAATATACTACAGCAACTAGAAACTGATGAGTTTTGACTATTCATTAAGACGTTTTACCTGATTACCTGATCATTTTACCTGATCATTTTGACATCAGTTTTTAATTAATCTTTGTCATGCAAACATACCCACAGTGAAAAATGGGGGGTGAAAACTTTTAAGCATTATGAAGATGTCCAAATTACTTATTTTGTTGAAATATCATAGTTTTTCAGTTAGTACTGCCCTTCAGAAATAAAAGACATGCATGTTTCCCGGAACGCAAATTAAGTGCAATTCACCTTGATTTTCAGATTTTAAAAGCTTTCTCTTAATGCCTTATGTTTAATGCCTATGTCTCTTAATGCCTAGGGTTTAAACCTTTTTTAACAGTTGAGTTTGAGTCCCTCAGTCATCCTCAGCGTGAAAAGATGAATCTCACAATCATACAGTCACTGCTGGAAAGTGTCCAAACCTGCAGAAGATGCTGGAAAACTGAAGAATGTGCAGGACATGGAGGATTTTCTGAAGAACAGCAGCAGTTTCTGTTCAGAACAAAGAAGAGACTCATCAACAACCATCACAAAGCAAAAAAAAAAACAAAAACAGATTCATAGACTATCAGGAAGCCACACAGTATTGAAATCCAAGGGTATGTAAATTTTGCAGGGGGTTATTTTAATAATTTCAACTATGTTGTTATGTAAACGTCTTTTATGTAAATGATCTCACTCAGAACAGTACTAAATAAATAAAAAAATAACATGCATTTTGTATGATCTCTCTTAATTTGTTAAAATTATTCACAAGATATTTCGAGGGGTATGTAAACTTTCGAGCACAACTGTTAAGCACACGTAGAGTATTCGATTTTACATTTATTTTCAATTTAAGGAATCAAAAAATCACCCTAAATAAACCAACAGGCTCATTCTGAAAACGTAGCCCTATATACATTTCTAGAGATTGCAAATTATGTAGCCAGAAGTACGTATGGCTGCATTTCGTCTTTAAAATGAACGCTACGGGGCGGTATGACGCCTTTACTTTTCACGATTACCAGCTGACCGCTTACCTCCGTATGGACGGCTTTCCCGCTGTTACCAGTTTGCCCAGTGGCTCGCCATGTATGTCTGCTGACTTGAGGTGCAGAGAGGAGTTGACTGCGATGACGGGGTTAGAGTCCGGTGAAGAACGGTTCCAGAAAGCCAAAAAATTAAATAAACAAGTAAACAACAGGGTGAGAATGTGGTTAAATCTAAAAATGTGGTAAAATCATTTCTTTTTTTTGGATTGCTTTTTAAAACTGTTGGTTGGGTTTAGGGAAGTGAGTGGGCGGGTCAATCGGTGCTTTTGAAAACACTATTAGTTGGGTTTAGGGAAGGGGGTGGGTGGGAGTATCGGTCGGTCAGTCAGTCAGTCAGTCAGTCAGTCAACAGCAGCCTCTGGTGGATATACGCAAGAACAGCAGGCACGAATGGCACTCGCGAGAGAAATTTGAGATCTCAAAAAGCGTACACAGCGGCCTCTGGTGGATTCGCGAAAACAAAAACTGCAAAAAAACGTAGCTCCTGGGACGTATTTGGCACTTTCCAAAAATGTATATGGGGCTACGTTTTCAGAATGAGCCTGGGTTGAAATAAACTAATACTCCTTATACTCGTTAAAACTGTAATACATTTTTATTTAAATGTAAATAACATATATGCATATCAGTTTGTACTAAAATAGATTGATGTGCGTAAAGGAATTGGACACTGTCACTGATAAGGGTTTCAGGAGTATATACTTATAGATCCATAAACGCATAAATACTCATTTTAAAAGTTTTTTTTTTCACAAGGGACATTTAAACATAGCATAAATACATGTGTTGCTAAGTTTACTATACATAGACACAGAAAAATAAAACCTGGTGCCAAGTGTAATATGCCATCAATTAACTACTTTCAAGACACTTATTTTAAAGTCGCCATGAAATGGAAGTTAAGATTGACCTTTTTTCCTATATCGTGGTGTACATCTGATTGAAACAGTCCTAAAATGAAGGGTGGGGCATGATCTTGTCCTTTACGACTCAATTTGTTTTAATTTTCACAAGCACACATATACATTGTTAATAACCGGCAGCTAGCTCTCTGCAACTCTCACATGGTCGCCCACTGAAGCTATGCAGGGCTGCACCCGGTCAGTACCTGGATGGGAGACCACATGGGAAAGCTAGGTTGCTGCCAGAAGTGGTGTTAGTTAGACCAGCAGGGGGGGTTCAACCTGTGGTCTGTGTGGGTCCTAACGCCCCAGTATATTGACAGGGACTCTATACTGCTTAGTGAGTCTGTCGGATGAGACGTTAAACCAAGGTCCCAACTCTCTGTGGTCGTTAAAAATCCCAGGATGTCCTTCGAAAAAGAGTAGGGGTTTAACCCTGCCATCCTGTCCAGATTTGCCCACTGGCCTCTGTCCATCATTGCCTCCTAAACATCCCCATGTCATAATTGGTTTCATCACACCTCTCCACCAATAAGCTGGTGTGTGGTTTACGGTCTGGCGCAATATGGCTGTCGTCGCGTCATCCAGGTGAATGCTGCACACTGGTGGTGGATGAGGAGATTCCCCCCAAAAATGTGTAAAGCGCTTTGAGTGTCCAGAAAAGCGCTATATAAATGTAAGGAATTATAAAGGAATTATAACAAGCACTATATACATATAAAAAATAAGAAGAATACATTTTGATTAAATTCTGACTTTAATTTGTGGAGCTTGAAAACGTAAGTCTCTCACAACACATCCATTGTATGAAATAGTGCAGCCAAGACATTCTGCTAAATATCTAATTTTGTATTACTCGTAAGAAAAAGCCCCTTTAACTTTTCATCTGCTTTTAAAATAATTTTACAATGGATAACTATATATGTAATTTCTTATTTTAAAAAAGCTATTAAAAAAATTATATACAATACATCTGGCACTGTTTGACAATTTTACAAAGTAAATAAGTTATTAGAAATTGATAGCCTATAGTTTTCACATATTCTTTCTGCCTGTTCAGCACTTGTCCAACTTCCTGGTCCGAGGGTCATTTGTCAGCATTAACACGGATCATGTCAAGAATCAGACATTAGGGTTAGGACACAGCAGTTGAGTAAATATTGGCTGGAATCATCTTGGCATATCCATTTCCATACCTAAATCATGGAATGACTAGGCTTACCCAAAGATAAACAGAAAAGCTAAAGAAAATGGAGAATGTCTAGGCTCAAAATTCATTATCCACAGCCAAATTTGAAAGCTAAAGCAAAAACATTTTACAATTAGCTTACAATACAGTTTTGAAGCATTTTCAGCCTACACAATATCAGCCTGATATCACCACGATTCATTTGACGTAGTATGCTGTAGTGATTCTTAGACCAAAAGTAACATTGAATTTCTTGTCAACAACACCAGGGGCCTCGTTTATAAAGTGTGCATATGCTCAGATTTGATCTGAAAGTGTGTGTGTACGCTTAAATCCATGGCAATCTTTAATGTGGAAATGTACTTTCCGCCATGAACAACACACTTTTTCTTTCATTCATTTGTTCGTTCGTTCGTTCGTCCATTCATTCATTCATTTTCCTTCGGCTTAGTCCCTTATTTATCAGGGGTCAACACAGTGGAATGAACTGACGGCATATGTTTTATAGGCAATGGATGCCCTTCTAGCCACAACCCAGTACTGGGAAACACCCATACACCCACACACGCCAATTTTGTTTAACTAATTCCACACAGAAATGCCAACTGGCCCAGCCAGGACTCGAAACCAGCGACCTTCTTGCTGTGAGGCGACAGTGAGCCAGTAACCACTGAGCCACCGTGCCACCGTGCCACCTACAGACTTTTTCGTGTTTAGCTATTTGAACATCTAATAAATGAGGTGTACTTGCACCAAATTCATCATAAACAATGAAAATGCAGTGTGAGAGATTAAGTGTGCAGTGTAGTTAGATTTTTTATTAACTGGTAAATCAATGTCTTGATTTATTAATAAAATCCACAATAAATACACATCTGCTGCTTCTGTGAAAATGAATAAAGACATCATCCTTAAACTTTGGTCGAACCAGCGACCTTCTTGCTGTGAGGCGAACGTGCTACCCACTGCGCCACCGTGCAGCCCATATATATATATTTATTTATTTATTTTTGTACTTTTCATGCTCAACCATAGAAATTTGGATATTGACGTGTGCTCTTTTATAATGCTATTATTAGGGGACATTCACTGACAGCAGTCAGCTCTGCACAATCTCAAGATCATTTGCTATTTATAAATATCACGTCTGGAAGAGAGTTTCTCTTTTGCAAAATGATCTTAGAACAAATTTAGATTGGTTTCTGTGGAACATTTTATAAATGAGGCAGCAGAATTTAGAAGTCAGGCCGTGTATTACAAAAAGATTCTAACTTTGAAATCTTATCTGTTTGATAACTATTGTAATTTTAGTAAGGACCACATTCAGGATAAAAGCTATTACAGAGCAGAATTTCCTAAGTGTTATATCTTATTTTAACTACAGCTAGGAAGGTGGTATTACAGAAAAATCCTAGCTTGACAATAAAATCAGCCTGACAACTCTCCTAACTTCAAAACTATTTGAAAGCTAGAGGTTAATAAAATACAATTAATGGATAATTTAATAAATAATATGTCCCTTCTAACAATAACCATGTTGGTTGCTTAGTAATATACCTGAGAGTGGACTGCCACTTTCAAATATTGTGTCACGGTCTCATATGGCATGCATTTACCCAATCAACAAACACCCACAGCTGGTAGCACCTTTTGTATTGTGTTAGACCCTACTCTGAAACAGGAGCTACATTAGTTACCACAAAATGATTTGCTTTAGCTAAAATTATTCTCAGTTCTCGAGGTGCAAACATGCCAATCAATCAATCAATCAATCAATCAATCAATCAATCAATCAATCAA
>CAIGQV010019532.1:5543943-5569852 GCA_903798115.1 Danio jaintianensis
GACTTTCCCTCGATATTCAATTTTTCTGGCACATACCTGTAAATATGAATGAATCACAAAATACAGACAACTGCTAATTTACACATATTTTACAGTGTGGTTTGTCCTGTCTTTGCCTCAACAAGTAAAATCATAACATAATGATACCTTAGCAAATCATTAGCTATGATTAATTAAAATACACTACCGGCCAAAAGTTTGGGGTCAGTTTTTGTTTCCATGTTGTTGTTTTTTTTAAAGACAATTATTCTGTTCATCAAGAAAGCATTTATTAAATGTAAAAACTTTTTAAATTGTTAAATATTTATTACAATTTTAAATAACTGCTTTCTTATTGTATGTAGTTTCAAATGAAATTATTACTCCAGTCATTATTGCTTTAATTACTATTACCATTAATAATAATATTAATATTAATAATTAATATTAGAGTGATTTCTGAAGGACCATGTGACTGAAGACTGGATTAATGAAGCTAAAAATTCATGTTATTAGGGAATTAATACATTACGACAAAATGGTAACACTTCAGTTTAGGTCACAATTAATGCTATTAAGTACTGGCTTATTACCTGCCTATTATTAAGATATTGACAGTTCATTAGTAGTTATAAACTATGATCTTATTGTGCATCCCTAATCCTACCCTAACCCTGAACTCAACTACCTTATTAACTATTAATAAACAGCTAATTAGTAGTTTATTAAGCTAGTAGGGATAGTAAATGGTTTGTTAATACCCTGAATTATGACCTAAACTAAAGTGATACCGACACAATTTACTAATAACAATTTATAGGTAACATAATATACAGTGATGTAAGGTAACAAATTACAAATACTCAAATTACTGTAATTGAGTAGTTTTTCTTACTAAGTAGTTTTAAAAATGTGTACTTTTACTTTCCCTTGAGTACATGTTTAGTGCAGTATCAGTACTTTTACTCCACTACTTTCCTTCAACCTGCAGTCACTACTTTATTTTTTCTTGTCTATGGGGATTAGAAAAATCAGTCCTGTGATTCCTGTTCAATCAAAATAGCATATAAGTAAATCGCATCATAACGAACTACCTCAAGACATGAAACTGTTTGGAAGCATTAAAAGTGTCCAAGATGTCTAAAATCTTTACACGCATTGACCCAGAGACTGTTTAGATGCATGTCAGTGATGAGAAGATGACGGATGTTTACTGTATGATGACCGAAATGGCCTTAAACACCCAGCAGGCACAGGACGTCAACATGACATCAGATCGACGTTGTACCCCAACATCGTGGGGACGTTGTATTTTGTTTGGAAATGAAAATCGGGTTAACATCAGAACCCAACATCAGGCCGACGTCAATGTCCAACGTCCAACCTAAAATCAACCAAATATCAACGTCTAATGATGTTACAGCTTGACGTTGTGTGGACGTTACCACTATGATGTCTATCAGATGTTGGATTTTGGTTGCCATACCTGACAAATAAATGTCAGTATTTGATGTTAATATGACGTTGGTTTAAGATGTTGGCTCAACGTTGGATTTTGGTCATTTATTAACACAACCTAAAATCAACCAAATATCAACGTCATTTGGCGTCTTTATTGGATATCAAAATAGTGTTGTCCTTAGACGCTGGCCAGACATTTAATTTTGGTCACCTGACATCACAACCTAAATCTAACCTAATATTAACGTCTTATGACGTTGTGTGCCTGCTGGGCAATAACTAAATGCACTACAGAATGTTACGTTTATAAACATCCACAAATTACATGTAAATGCATCAGCTTTTTACAGCGTAATACTCACTACTCACTACTCTTGAGTACTTTTGAAAGGTCTATTTTTTACTCATACTTTGAATAATATTTACAACACATACTTTTACTCTACTTGCACTACAGTTTTAGGCAAGTAATGGTACTTTTACTTAAGTATGATTTTTCAGTACTCTTTCTACCACTGATAATATATGAATCATATAGGATGTTCATTTGTTGCTCATGCAGTAATCTTTAATAAATGAATTAACTCATCATTATCTGTGCATTAGTTAAGCATTAGTGCGTATTAGTAACTGTGAAATAAAAACTGTCCACCAGTGTCTGCATATTATAAGGGTGTTGATGGTTGCAACGACAAGAGAACTAACTAAAACTAACATAAACAGAGCAGAGCTTGGGGAAAACCCAGTCACTCGTATGGAAAGTTAATCTAATGGCCTCCCTTCTAGAGACCCCCTGTAGGGCCAGGCCAGGGTGGGGACAGTCCAACATGATTAACACCCAGGCGGGAACAGCATGTTGGAACATGTCCCTTCCTGGGCTCCCTTTCTTTGACTGCAAACACAGATCTGGGATCAGCTTCTTTTTTTTTGTCTGCTAAAGCATGCAACTCAATTAGCTGAGCTCAGATCAGAGGGGAAGGGACTGTCGGGACAGACGCTTCTCAAGTCAGTGCTGTGGCAATTGGGAAGAAGCTGGAAGTGCTGGTCCCACAGAAAAAGCAACCTGTCGAAACACTAATTAGGGTCAAAGATTTGTTTGCAAAAGAACGCAATGTGGTGGACTAATTCTGAGCAAACTCATGAGAAAGCAATGAATCGGAGAGTTGAAAAGCCATTATATCCATAGATCAGGGGGATTTTAAAGTTGGTGTGATATAAATATTATGTTTGTAATCAGAGTTTTCTCTGTTTCTTTTCTCAAACCTCTGCTGATATTATTAGTAATACTAAGACATGTTACTTATTCAATTACATTTTTTATTCAAATTGCTCTTTTGATAAGAGCTTGAATAAATTGGCTAAAAGGATTAAATCACTGACAATTAGGATTTAACATAATAAAAACACATTTATTCTTTTTATTTGTAAAAATATTACTATCTAAATAAAAGAAGTTCTTAAGTAGAATTATGTGCATTGTTGTTAGTTTTTCCTATGAAACTTTTTACTGATAGTTCATTCATTCATTTTCCTTCGGCTTAGTCCCTTTATTCATCAGGGGTCGCCACAACTTATCCAGCACATGTTTTACGCAGCGGTACTTGGAAGCACCCATACACACTCAGACACACTCATACACTACGGCCAATTTAGTTTATTCAATTCACCTGTACCACATGTCTTTGGACTGTGGGGGAAACCGGAGCACCCGGAGGAAACATACGCAAACACGGGGAGAACATGCAAACTCCACACAGAAATGCCAACTGGTCCAGCCGGGACTCGAATCAGCAACCTTCTTGCTGTAAGGCTAACCACTGCGCCACCGTGTCACCTTTTTACTGATTATAACTTTTAAAAATAAAATAATTTATTAACTGAATACTAATGATGATTAATTTATAATAAATAATACATCTGCATTTATTTTAATTTACTGGATTTATTATAGAAAAGGGCAGCACGGTGGCGCAGTGGGTAGCACAATCACCTCACAGCAAGAAGGTCGCTGGTTCGAGCCCCGGCTGGGTCAGTTGGCGTTTCTGTGTGGAGTTTGCATGTTCTCCCCGTGCTTCCTCCGGGTGCTCCGGTTTCCCACACAAGAAGGTGTTATGTTATTATGCAGCGGATGTCCTTCCAGCTGCAACCCAGTACTGGGGAACACCCATACACTCTCATTCACACACATACAATACAGACAATTTTAGCTTACCCAATTCACCTATAGCGTTTTACCCTCTCAAATACAAGCATTTTTTGTGGACAAGTAATAAAGTTTGCATTAAGTCACTATTGTGTTTAGCATTTTTCCAAGATGTAATTATGAGCCTAGCACATTTACAAGACCTTGACAGAATCCTCTCAAATGTGGCAGAAAGTGTTTGCAAACCTGAAAAAATTACAAGACAATCAATTCAGAAATTGTGAACGCAAACTTAAAACTGTTTCTGAATTTCAGGGGCATTATAGCAACACAACTATAACCCAAAGCCCAGACCAACCAATTTACAACTCTGTCTGCCACCCAGACTAAATACACCTGGATGTGGCGCGATTATTCACACTCGCTCACATTCCACCGTACATGGGGCACAAGCGCTTTACCACGCTCTTTAGGAGCACTGTGCATGCAGATATACAGGTTGATATTAAATCTGATACCCGATGGTGTTTATCCTGCCAGACAGGGCAATCCAAAGCTGTAAAACACATTGAGGTTTAACTACACGCCATTGTTATCCGGTATGAGACTGTGAGAAAGGCAAGGTTCAGCATGTTTAGTCCTGAGCTTGAGCATGGCTTGTGTTTCAAGTTAATTAACTCCATGTAACGGCAACCATCACAGTAAATCTGTGAAATAATGAAGCTGACATTAGCTTTAATTAAACTTGCAGAGAATTCTGAACATTTAGGCGTTATATATTTTACTTGGGGTAGAGTTTACAACATTTATTTACTTTATTGCCTTTTTATATTTAAATTTTTGTAAACCAACACATATTTTATCATGTTAGCCTAAACTAAGAAGAGAAAAAAACTTTACAAGGACTGAACCATAGGAATTTGCCCAAGACATGCATTGAAATTTATAGCTGTGAGAGATAAAGTAGATTCAGATATGGTAAGCTTTCTGCCTTTGAGAGCTCACTGTAGGAGCATATGGGCAGGAGGTGATCGCATGTTAATGGGCCATGTGAATGTAGCGTGGAGGATGGAATTGGGCATGGCAAGGACCCTTGCAGAACGTCCACTGTCAACACCTCACAGAGCCTTTCCATGCCACTCCGCAAGAGTGGTTTACTCTTTAAGCCATTGAGAAGTGTTGTGCCAAGCTTTGTGAACCAGATTACAGGAACTATAATGTTTTCATTCCCTTTCAATCACACATTGAATTTTATACTTTTACTGAAACAACTACAATAATGATACTAAAAAATAAATAAATATAAAAACACTTAAAAATGTATTTTTTTTTTTATTCAAATTTGATTAAATTATGGACAAAGAAAAATTCCAAATAGCTTAACACTTTCTCTAACAGCATTTTCCATTTATTTTTTATTTTTTTATTTGCCAGCCACTGCCAGATTTTGTCATGATTTTCACCTAAATTTGATGGCCCTCAGAATATTTTCTGCTTGGAATATATAATCATATTAAATATCAAAATAAAGAATAAAAGCCTCTACTTAAAAAAGCTTTTTATTCTATCTGTTCATGCTTTATCGTTCATGTTTTTTCTGCATTATTGTATACAGGTTTCATCAAAAGTGCAAAATTTTTGACAAAAAACTGAGGAAAATGCATACTTTTTAAAGTAGTGCCTTTTCAAGATATATACAGTAGTATAACACACGCACACGCACACACACACACACACACACACACACACACACACACACACACACACACACACACACACACACACACACACACACACACGTTTGCATGAGTGTGTGTGTACGCAGACGTGTCTCTCTATTTCTCTCTCTCTCTCTCTCTCTCTCTCTCTGTGTGTGTGTGTAGTGTGAAAACATATATACATCACCATAACTTCATCTATAATGGGGTGGATACATTTGCTGTGGCGAGCCCTGATAAAGAATAAAGTCAAAGGAAAGTTGTACAACTCTTCATTTTTACACGTTCTCTGATCCTCTTATATTTTGCTCCCAGGAGACCAGAAGTCCCGTAATTTATTCAAAATCTCATCAATGGCAGAGAAGGGTTGTCTCTTAATTGATGAGATATCTCCTCAGTGACAGGGAAAGAGTTAAAAAACAGCCTTTTCTGGAGTGTAACACCTATATTTTCATTTGCGTTCCACAGAAACACTACCAGTAAACAATAATAATTTAAGTGAATAATTTCAGGGCGATTAATCGGTTTCATGTAGCTCAAGCATTGGGTCTAAACAAAAATGAATACAGCTGTATCACTTCTGTGGCATCAAAGCTTTTCTCTTTGTGTCTGAATCCTACTGGGACGAGGGTTGTGGAGGGCTATGACCACAGCTCCTCAACATCTCTCATCGTTTGGACCTGATCGCCACTTCGTTGACATTCCTCCCTCTCCCGGCAGAACGCATTCCCATTTTCCAAACTCAGTGCCAGCGGCGCAGACCCCCCACCCTGAGGCTGGCATCGTGCCCGCATTAAGTGCAGAACAGGCTGGATGGCGCCACTGGTGCTTAAAGAAACATTTAATGTTTCATAAGGCAGTAGGAGTGAGGATTACACTCCACAGTTCTTTAAAGCCTGCGGTACGGGAAACAATCAGTATGTGGCTTTTGCCTCGGTACACGAGGGCACGGCTTGTTACGAGACCCGGCACTGGGGAATGGATCTAGATCTGGAGGGCTACACCTGCACCTGGCATGGGCATGAAATGACCAATAAAAACAAGAACTTAAAAATGTTCCCAGTGCCGCCAGACATTCGATCTAACCAAATGCGGCCCATTGCGTTTATGTTTTCAAACTGCTTCACAAATGATAATAAAACCTTGTTTGGGAAGAAGAAGGGGCTTTGAAAGTGGAGAAAAGTGGAGAGCTCCGCAGAGGAGATACTCAACATGGCAGTCAATGAGAATGATGGGAGCATTATAAAATCTAAAGGGCACTGTCAGAAAAAAAACACACTTCTGCCAAAGCTCATGATCCCTTTTAAAATTATGTCCAGCCAATGCATGTTCAACTTAGGGTGGTTATCCCACCATTTCAATTGCTATTTTCCCCATTTGTTGGTACAAAATTGTTTTGAAAAAAGAAAAGCTCTTATATCATCTCTTGGAACCTCAACAGTGCCTCCAGAGTTCAGTTCTTTAATGTACAACTTGCTTTCAGATTGTTTTGCTCTGTTTGACTGAAGCCAGTTGGGGAGATTTGGCAGACAGTGAAGTGCTGATAGGACAAGGTCCATAATGTTGCACACGCACGCCAAGGTTTTCTGTAATGGCAGCACTGACAAAAAAGAGAATTACGACGGGATGGTGTAGCTGAGAGGTTGCCAAAGGGGAACTAGCATTTTGGATGTGGGGATATTAGATGTCAGCATACCAAAGGAACTGTATTAAAGCTATCATATAATACATGACCTATACGCCATTTGTGCCCAATTTTTTTCTGAATGGTTTCATGTTGAAACAGGGATAATGTCTAGAAAATAGAAAATAAAAACAATCAATAACTGTAAACTGTATCAACTATACAGTAGTTGCCAGCTGGACAGTTTACCCAAAAGACTGTCAACATATACAAATGACACGTCTGCCAACGTATACATATGTTGGTCCAAACAAAGATTTTAATTAATCTTCAAAACACAAATTAAAATCTGTCATTTTTGTCAAAATTTTGTATTAACGTATGATATAATTTTATGAATTATATATTTATTTAAATTTGTGTATATTATGGAACTTTTCATTCAGAAAAAGTAGTCCCCATAGCATTTTTTCTATATATAATGCAAAAACTTAATTAAAAAAAGTCTCAAAACCACTTAGAATGCAGATTGAACCCAAATTCCATAATGGCTCTTTTTAATAAAAACCAGGGGTTTATATTTGTTCTAATACATTGAACAATTGTAAAATTGTTAATCAGGTATCAATTTTAAAACCCTTGGATTCAACAGCATGATTCATATGGTTATATTTAATATGCATTAACTTTACAGAAGATTAACCAAAGTAATATGGATTTGAAATTAAATTGTGGTGATTAAATCACAGAATTGTGCTTGAACTTATCCTTTACAATGCAACTTGATGATGCCACTGATCATAACTTCAGTTTAGATTCAGATACTGTCATGTTTTCTTCAACTAAGGGCACATTTATTCCAGTGTAAAATTTAAAAACTTAGGCCTAAGACCCCCTAAGAATCACTCACATTTGTCTTGTAATAGTGTTCAGCAGTGCACATTCACACATGAAAGGAAAACTAGTTCAAGTTTCATTTCCATTACATCTAAAATCCTATATAGTGTTTAATAGCACTCTGTTGTAGAAATGACTTTTTAAATACACAACATTAAATCATATTTTCACACTTTTTTTGCATCATTTGATAAAAACAGATCAATATTCTTAACTGTGGTGACAGTGGTCTATAAAACTATGCCTAAATTACTCTGTAGTAATTGTGTTATTACTATAAAATAATCCACTTTAAAATGTTGTATAGCTTAGCATTTTTAGTTTTAATAGTAGTCGATACCTGGAACATAAAGTTCCATTGCAATTTACAGCATAAAATGGTTTCTAGAACAATATTATGCAAACCCTAAATCAGACTTTAGTCAGAATATAAATGTAATGACAATGTTAAGCACCCAACATACATTTTTAGGTTTTACAACCCCAAACCTGAAGGTGCTCACTGGCTATTGTGAAGTTCACCCTGCATGCTCATGTAACCTAAGCTAGCAGTATTACAGGGGTCCCGACACCTCGCATTAGAAGGGAACTACATCTCTCTGGCTATAAACACCAAGGTAGACTCATAACTGTCCACACCAAGCACATTCCAGGGCTTTTGTCACAGACACGCTTCTGATTAGCATTAAATTATTTGGGCAGTAACTAAGTCGTTTGGACTTAGTTATAGCAGGAAAATAAGATGTAAATGAGGAGAAAATTAGGTTTGCAATCACTATACACTAACTGACAGACGTCTTGTAGCCTATCCAAGTTTTAGGAACAACAAATTGACTTCACTTCTTGTTGATTATTTGGTATCAGAAGTGGCTTATATGAAAGATCTAGATTACACTTATTTGACCAAAATAAAATATGATCATGCCTTGATTTTTAATTATTTAATTAGGACAGTAAGGTCTGACTTTGCTTAGACAAAAGTCTTGTCATTTAACAGAAATAATGTACAGTATAGAATACAAAGTCATGGTGCAGTGGAAAAAGAATAAATATTGTGTATGACTCCCATGAGCTTGGAGGACTGCATCCATACATCTCTGCAATGACTCAGATAACTTATTAAAGTCATCTGGAATGGCAAAGAAAGCATTCTGGCAGGACTCCCAGAGTTCATTAAGATTATTTGGATTCATCTTTAATGCCTCCTCTTTCATCTTACCCCAGACATGCTCAATAATGTTCATGTCTGGTGACTGGGCTGGCCAATCCTGCAGCACCTTGACCTTCTTTGCTTTCAGGAACTTTGATGTGGAGGCTGAAGTATGAGAAGGAGCGCTTTCCTGCTGAAGAATTTGCCCTCTCCTGTGGTTAGTAATGTAATGGGCAGCACAAATGTACCTCAGGCTGTTGCCATCCACTCTGCAGATCTCTCACACGCCCCCATACTGAATGTAACCCCAAACTATGATTTTTCCTTCATCATACTTGACTGATTTCTGTGAGAATCTTGGGTCCATGCAGGTTCCAGTAGGTCTTCTGCAGCATTTGGGATGATTGGGATGCAGTTCAACAGATGATTCATCAGAAAAATCTACCTTCTGCCACTTTTCCAAATGATCAACTAGAAGTCAAGTTTTTATTTGTTGCTCTTACAACTGGGATCGGCGACAAGACTTTTGTCAGGTAGTGTACACTTAAAATGGTCTGATGCTGCCAGATGCTTATCATTAGCTAAGTTCCCCAGCGGGAGGGGAACTACAATGCTATGTGGAAACTTCCACTATGGGGATTTCGTCAGAAAGCCAATCATTCTGAAGAGTAATTAAACGGGCCAATGAAATGCCAATGAGTTGGCGGTGTCAGCGTGCACAGCTGGCAGCAATCATAATCAGCTTGTGAATAAGAATGCCCGCTGTGCCACACAACCACACCTTTTCGCTTTCAGAAGCCTCATGTGCAGTCTGAAAGAGACGTTTTGCTGTCATCCTCCGACTTTGTTCGAGAGAGAGAGAGAGAGTGAGAGAAAGCTGCCGTCTTCTGAGAGGCTGATTTCTCCCGGTTCCAGCGCGAGCAACAACGCGAGCAGCGGTGGTCGAGCTGGGTTTCTCCTGTCCCTGGGCGTTTCGCTGGACCGGTACTTCAAGAGCGGTGCGTATAAATTTAAGCAAATTTCCTAAAAGAGCAACACGGTCGGGCAGCGCGTCTTTTTAAAGACGTCGCTCCGACAGTGCGTTTCTGGATGCGGTGGTTTCCTGTCCACGGATGATGGGCACGAGCACTGTATTGCATGTCTGGGGGACCAGCATGTTAATGCGGTGCTCGCGGGCAGCGCATGCCATCACTGCGATGGCATGTCTGTTGCGCAGCTAAGATCGCAGTTTGCTCTTGCAAAAGGGCGAACCACCCCTGTTGTCCCCCGCAAGTAGCGGTTGGCACTCGGGCAGATCTGAGGGTCACAGTGGGGGTCAATCCGCCGCCCTCGGGCTTGCGGACCTCCCATTCCTCAGCGCGCTCCATCCAAGCTTCGAGTGAGAGAAGCGCACCATCCTTCGGGAGGGTCGCCCTCTCACTCGATGACACCGAGGACCAGATGTCCATCGCTGCATCGGAGGGTGGGCTGTCATTTTCCGATGACAATTCGGACCCGCTTCCTCCCTCAGGGGTAGTAAGCGAGGCTCCGGATATGGCATCTGATATGATGGCCGTGCTAACCCGGGCTGCTTCGGCGACGAGGCTGGAGATGGCTTGTCCCCCAGCTTCGCCGCCGGACCGATTAGACGGGTGTTACGTGGAGGATAAGAAGGGGAAACCCTCTAAGCCTCCCGTCCCCTTCATCCCGGAGGTGCACAGTAAGTTCACGCAGCGCTGAGGGCACCTTTTTCTGCCCGGTCTGCGTGCGCTCCGCCCTCACCTTCCTCGATGATGGAGCAGCCAGGGGGTATGAGGCAAAACCCCAGGTCGAGTGTGCTAGCGCGGTCAATCTTGCCCGCGTGGTGCCCCTTCCTGGCGTGGTTAGCCTCGGCTCCCGTCCAAAGCGTGTAGGTTGTCTGTGTCCCTCAGGGCCAGAGCCTACACTGCTGCGGGCCAGGCTGCTTCCGTTTTGCTTGCTATGGCTAGTGCAAGCGCTGGCCCAGCGGCACGAGGAAGGTTCCGACCCAGGCTTAATGCACTACGCACTGCAACCGACTTTGCTCTAAAAACACCAGGTCGGCTGCGAGTGCCCTGGGAAGGACGATGACCACACTAGTGGTCCAGGAACGCCACCTCTGGCTAAACCTGGCAGATATGTGTGTCGTTGACAAAGTTCGCTTTCTTAACACACCCATATACCAGGCTGGCCTGTTCGGCGACACCGGGGTGAGTTCACCCAGGAATTCACTTCGGTGAAAGAGTAGTCAAGTGCGATTGGCGGGCTCAAAAACCGCTCTCCCCGTCGATTTGTGCACTTTGGCTGCTTCTCGCCGAGGGCGCTCGTCTGTGGCTCCAAAATCTGCTCCGCCGCCCTGTCCGTTCAACTGGTTAAGCGGCAGCGTTGAGCACCTCACAGACGATCACCGCCCCCCGCCTCAGGGCGCCGCTAAGTCCAGTACGGACCGCGAAGCGTCCCTGAGACGGGCCACTCGGAGAAAAGGATGTTTGCTCTTTCCCTGGCGGAGGGCCAGGGACACCCATATCATTAACAAAAAGGCCGTATGGCTACTAAATTTTTTAAGAGCAATTTTTTCCTCTCTCCGGGTGTGATAGCCCGAACACTGCCAGTATGGGACGCTATGCCTTCCAGCTCGCAGGATCGGTGCTCTTCGCCACAGGCTCTGTGAGTGCCAGAGGACGGGCTCCTTTCTCTCGCACTCCTAGCCGCCCTGCGGGCTCTTGGGACGAAGTTAAGATTAAAACTCTTTACTTCCGCTCTTCCTTGGGACGCATGCCTCCCGGGGTGAGCTCTCCCATCCCGTGCTGCCACACCGCTGGTGCGTCAGTGATTGCACCGATGATGTCACTCGCGTGGGCTCTGCCAGCCTGGTTAGCGCTGCCCAGCCCGTCGCGATGGCTCATACGGACAATCAGACTCGGCTATGCGATTCAGCTCGCTAAACGGTCCCCCAAGTTCACGGGCGTGTATTACACCAGATGTCAGCCCTGTGTCCGCCCCTCTCTCCTGGCGAAGGATGCAATCAAGCCGGTCCCTCCAGCCGAGATGAGGTATGGGCTTTTTAGTCTGTACTTCATCGTACCCTAAAAGAGCAGTGGGTTATGACCAATCCTAGTTCTGCGCATTTTGACCCGCTGCCTTACAAGCAGCCGCTCAGAATGCTCATGCAGAAGCACATCCCCCGGTGCGTCCGTCCTCAGGATTGGTCTGCAGCGATAGACCTGAAGGACACGTACATTCATTTCTCCATTTTCCCACGCCACCGGCTGCGGTTTGCGTGCGAGGGTCGAGCATGATAGTACAAAGTCCTCCCTTTCTGGCTCTCCCTGTCTCCGCGGGTTTTCACGAAGCTCGCGGAGGATGCCCTAATGCCCCTTCGGCTCGCGGGCATCTGCATACTCCATTATCTCGATGACTGGCTTTTAGCTCACTCGCGGGATCAATTGATTATGTACAGGGACTGGGTGCTCCGGCACCTCGACCTGTTGGGGTTTCGGGTCAACCGAGAAAGGAGTAGGCTCGCCCCTGTGCAGAGCATCTTTTTTCTCGGGTTGGAGCTGGACTTGATCACCATGACGGCGCGCCTCCCTCGAGAGCGCGCTGGGCTGATGCTGACCTGTCTGAGAGAGTTCGACAGGAAAACTGTGGTCCCACTGATATCATTTCAATGGCTCCTGGGGCATATGGCATCCGTGGCCGCTTCACGCCGCTCGGGCTGTTCCATATGAGACCGCTTCAGCATTGGCTTCCCGATCAGGTCCCTAGACGCGCATGGCACGCACCGGGTGACTGTTACTCCGCTGTGTCGCCGTGCCCTCAGCCTCTGGACGGACCCTGCATTTCTACAGGCCTGTGTGCCTCTAGAACAAGTGTCCAGGCATGTCGTCGTTTCGACGGATGCTTCCAGTACGCGCTGGGGGGCCGTGTGTTGCGGGCATGCAGCTGCGGGTCCGTGGAAGGAACCCGGTTGCATTGGCATATTAATTGCCTGGAGCTGTTGGCAGTGAATCTCGCGGTGCACTGTTTTTACCGGTGCTAGAGGGGAAACACGTGCTGGTCAGGACGGACAGCACGGCGACGATGGCGTATATCAACCGCACAGGGGGTATCCGCTCTCGCCGCATGTCTCAGCTCGCTCGCCGTCTGCTCCTCCGGAGTCATTCGCGGCGGAATCGCTGCGTGCCATTTTTTTCCCCCGGCGAACTCAACCGTGCAGCCGATGCGCTCTCACGGCAGTTCACGCCCGGGAAAACTGAGACTCCACCCCCGGCTGTCCAGCTTTTATAGGTGCGCTCTGCGCGCTGGCTAACACAGCTGGCCCCTGGGCATGCGTAAATACGCATTTCTCTCCAGTGAGCCTACTCGCAGATACTGTGTTAGGTCAGGGAGGACGAGGACCAGGTCTGTTATTGCGCCTCTGGCTCAATCTGATCTGTATTTCAGCTCTCTCCTTGTGACGGCCCCTCCCTGGCATATCCCTTTGAAGAAGCTCCTTCTTCTTTGGAACAGGCACCATCTGGCACCCGCGCCCAGATCTCTGGAATCACGTGTAAGGTCCCTAGATGGAGCGTGGAGGACTTAGGTGACTTACCGGTTCGGTGGTTAGCACCGTCACTCAGGCTAGAGCACCCTCTACGAGGCATGCCTACGCCCTGAAGTGGAGTCTATTCGCTGTGTGGTGTACTTCTCTCCGAGAAGGACCCCGGACATACCAGATCAGTGTGATGCTTTCCTCCTTCAGCTGGCTGAGCTAAGGCTGTCCCCTTCGCACTGAGGGGTTGGCGTTACGATCATCCCCGCTCTGAGGACGCGGGGATGGCGGCGCGCTGGGAAAGCATTGCCTCATCATCCAGTTCCCAGAGGCGCGAGACGCTGGTTAATTAAATCAATCCTGTCCCCCTCTCATACCCACTTGGAGATCTCTCTTAGGAGAGGTCTGCTCGATCCACTCGACTCAGTATCTTTAAGTTTTCTGTCCAGGTAGACAGCTCTGCTGGTCGCGTTGGCATCGGTCAAGAGGGTCGGGTATCTGGAGGTATTTTCAGTCAGCGAAGTGTGCCAGCAATTCGGGCCGGCCCACTCTCACGTTTTCCTGAGACCCCGGCCCACCTAGGTGCCCGAGGTTCCTACAGCGCTTCTTTAGACTATGTAGTGAACCTGCAAGCGCTGCCCACGGAGGAGGCAGACCCAGCCCCTTTCTTTGCTGTGTCCTGTTCGCGCTCGGCGATTGTGACCGCATTAGAGCTTACGACTCTAAGCAGCTCCTTTTCTGTTATGATCGGCAGACGGGAAGTGCCGTATCCATTCTGAGGTTGGCCCACTGGATAGTGGATGCCATTTCCCTCGCTTTTCTATGCCAGGGTGAGCCGCGTACCTCAGGAGTGAGAGCGCGCTCAACTAAGAGTATTGCCTTCTCTTGAGCGTAAGCACGCGTCGCCTCTCTAACAGACATCTGTAGAGCTGCGGGCTGGGCGACACCTAATACATTCGTAAAAATTCTATAATCTTTGAGTGGGCTGATTCTCCTCACGTGTGCTGGATACGCCAGTGAATGAGGAAATTCAGTACGGTGTTGAAACACGCTTGCTGCGCCTTTCTCTCTAACACAGAGATTTGTGCGCTTATTCACTCTGTTCAGTTGAGTTCCCCATTTGGCGAACCCTACAGAGTTCCTCCGAGGCCCCCAGCATCTGACTCAGCGGAGGAGTCAGGTGCCTGGCCCATTACGTAGTTGGTATGCCCACTTGGTCAGCCCGCGTTCTGGGTATAGGTGCCTGCTATGCGCGATCCCCACTGGCGATCCCCTATGCTTCACTCAGCCACGGTGTAGTTCCTCCTCTTAGGCGGGCCCGTGTCTTCCCTCCCCGCTAACCATCCTTCATATGTGTTCTCCCCCTTTTCAGGGTTAGTCCATATGTCTTCCTGCCACCAGGTCTCCCCATTGGGCAGCAGGTGGCCTCCGCAGCGTCCTCCCTATCGGGACTGCACGCTTCCCAACGTACTGTCGTAATTTAAAATTCCTAGTATCTTAACTAGGTGTATTTTTTACGACTCCCCAAAAAAAAAAAATATAATAATAATAATAATATATAAATAAGCCTTTAAGTGCTTCACAGGTAAGTAAGGTAAGTTAGGGCCAGGGGACACGTTGGTGGGCTGCGTCTCTAGTGATGATGGTGCGCTCACGCCGGAGCCTGGCAAACCTCTCACCAGCGACGTGGTAAGGTTCAATCACTGTGGCGTTTTCCATAGATTTCCCCATAGTGGAAGTTTCCACATAGCATTGTAGTTCCCCTCCCGCTGGGGAACGTAACGGTTACTAAAGTAACCCTCGTTCCCCGAGGGGGGGAACGGAAATGCTATGTTCCTTCGCCACAGGGATTGCGCCTTAGCTGACAGCTGTAGTTCGGCTTCTTCAGCTAGAAAAGGTGTGGTTGTGTGGCACAGCGGGCATTCTTATTCACAAGCTGATTATGATTGCTGCCAGCTGTGCACGCTGACACCGCCAACTCATTGGCATTTCATTGGCCCGTTTAATTACTCTTCAGAATGATTGGCTTTCTGACGAAATCCCCATAGTGGAAGTTTCCACATAGCATTTCCGTTCCCCCCCTCGGGGAACGAGGGTTACTTTGGTAACCGTTACGTTTCCATTCAAAGATTTATGCGCAAAACTGGAATACAGCATAAAACATTTGCAAATAAAGCACAGCTTCCATCCATTGAGTTTAAGAGAATAAAATTGTCACTCCCTGATAAACTGGTGCCAAATATCAAAAAGAAAAAATGGAATTTGCTCTGGTAGGACAAGCCACTGTGGGCCTTTTTTATATAATAAATTACTTGCACCTCAGAAGACGAAGCTGAAACATAATGTACACACAATGGCTTTTGGCGGCATAAGACCTCTCTTTAGGAATCAGCCACTCAAGACAGTTCTGTGAGATAATAATACCGAATACACCTTTAGAATGATTCAATTTTAGAATGATCAAAATAACATTTCAGATGTTTTACAATGGAGTTAGTCAGTCTTTATTCATTTCTCGAAGGTAATTTGGTTGCAGCATACAAGCATGTCACACATAATACACAAAAACACATTGTACAATACACATCTACCCTAAATTTAAAAACTTTACAGCTGAGGGGATAAATGAAAATTTGAACTGATTTGTTTTAATAGGAGTTCTGTATCGAATACCAGAAGGGAGAAGATAAAAACTAAAAAAGTACATTGGATGGGAATCATCTGACATATCATTCATGTTCTTTATGAATGAGAACATCTGAGCTTCATCTGAGCTTTACTCAAAACTTGTCTATGGTGTAACTGAGCCATAGTCATCTGTTTTTTCCCTGTTATTTTTCCTCCTAGGTTCACAATTTTCTCCAAACAACTCTTATTTTTCACACTTAGAGAATTGAACCAACAACGCAGGGAAAAAGATAACAGTGACTGAATGTATGAACTGTAAAGCAAGTCCATTGGTTTGTCCTTTAATGCTGTACCATCACGTCCATTTTTGTTATCGCATGATCTGTTAAAACAAAATCACGCTACTTTTATTGATGCGCATGCTGGAATTTATTCAGTAAATGTGTTTCCATCATGGTTTATGCACATTTTTTTTATCAGATAAAAAGTTCATCCTATTCATCTTTGCGCATACGTTTTTTTTGTTGCACATTTTCCAAAATTGACCTTTCCATTAAGCATTTTTATATAAGCATTTTTTGATATTCCAAAATGTGCATAAAAATAGGTGGATGGAAACATACTGATAACAGAAATGTATACATTTTGTATAAAAGTAATCAAATAATAAATCTGCGCTACTTTATCTGAATTAATACAGACAAATCTATGAAATCATAATTTCAAACAACAGTGCTAACTGTTTGAATTTAAATGCATTTCAGAACAAAAGCCCCTATAAAGTTTAACCTCTACTGATAACCGACTGTTCTTTTAAGGACACACCCAGTGTTAACAAGTTGTACCAAATGCTATCAAAGACCTTCATCTCAGCTTTCTCAAACTGTAGGTGGCAGGTAAGATACTGTCTTCCTTCCATGTGATTAGTGACAGGCAGTAAACAAGCCAGGGGAGGAGAGATATGCCCACCTCACTAATTACTGTAAATTAGTGTAATTAGCAAGAAGCACCTTCTGTTTCACACTATCCCTTCGCAGTATGCATATGACATCTATTTAGCATCAGCACGTTAATTCTATATATTAGCCTTTTAAAACTAAATGTGCCAACTATCTTTGAGGAGGACTCAGCACATTTTCAGATAACATTATTAAAAACTCTTGCAAGTCTGAGTGACTCTACAAGCATTTCTTAGAGTTCCCAAGCAAAAGACATTTCTAAATACAGTAAATGACTCATTTGACACCATTCATTGCATTCCAGTGCACTGACAAACAATTAAGACACGCAAAGGTGTGAATCTTGCAGAGTGGAATTGCCACTGGTAGTAATACACATTCCTTACATCACCTAAAGGCTACATTTGGGCCACCATGCATCTCAAACCCTGCCACCATTTGCATGTGACAAAAAATGTTGCAAAATGGACCACCAAGACAAAAGCAACAAAGTCATGGAGGTGACGGCGCCAAAGCACAACAGAGACATCACTCTGGGCCATCTCCTCCTCATTCCTGGTCTCCAGTAGCTAAATTTGGCAGAAGTCGGTGTGTCTTCAGGCTGGTTTTCACACCTGTCACCCTATCACCATCCAGGTCTCAAACTCTGAGGTTACGTTTTAATGTCCTGTTGTCGCAGGGTAGAGCCTCTGTGTGTGTTCCCCGGGACTCTCACCATGGGACACAAGCTAACACAGGGAGATCAAAGAGAGGACACTATGAAAATATTGTAATGCTGTGATCTTGGTCAGACTGTTGAAGGGTAGACAGTGTCCCCAGAAGAGGGCCAATACTGCTGCAAATGTACCATAGGAGGAGTAAAATGGAAAGCTTGAGCTGCTCCGTTCTTGACTCTTGGTACAGTCCTGTATTACAGTGTCTTTTGTGCACATTCCTTTTATTAATACTCAATGTCCAAAACACTAACTTACATGAATGTCAAGGCATCCAAAATAGATGCAGTGAGACTGGTAGGCTTTTTTGTCCATCAGTAGGCTGTGTTAGAAGTGACACAAAAAATGTTTCTTTGACGTACTGCTTTTTCACAACTGCTAGTATCCCACCACTCAAAATCACATAATGTTTAGAAATATAAAGATATTATAGAATATTTTGCAATAAATGATATTCTAGATTTCAATTAACAATCAGCATAATGCATTAAGATGAAGCTTAAATAATAATAAATATAACTATTGTAACTGCTTCAGAATTGTATCATATCAATAATGAGTAAACATTCAAACAAGAATATTCCACTTGCTTTGTGATCCATATATCAGCAATGTATATAAGTGTATATAAAATAAATATAATATAACATAAGGTGTGGCCCATATGGGTTTGTATTTGAGCTGGTATGAAGAGATTTGGAGGACTCCAGGGCCGTTAAGTGTTGAAGGACCACACAGAGAGACCCCTGTCTCTTTCACACGTACCATGCACTAAAATGTAGAGCTCGCAACTAACCTGTAATGTAACATAACTCACATTAAAATATTAGAAAGAGTTTGGAGTGCTCATGAATGTGTATATGAAACAAAGTCCATCTTGTCTTGTTGGGTCCAGTGGTGACATATCTAATTTCAGATGCCATTATAAACTATTAAATTTAAAACTTTAAAATATTCTCTCTAGCCAGAAACTAAACCTGAGACTAGATCACTGATGCAACTCATGCACATTGACAAACACTGAATCACATCATGTTTGTGTCAACAACTTGGACTCTGAAATGTGAATAGGAACTCAGCAAAAACAGTAACCTATGACAGTTCCCAGCAGAATTTGCCTGTGGGTGGGCCAAACTGAAGCTGTACATTGATGACCACTAGTGGTGTTTTTATAGGGCTCCTTTTCAAAGCGCGTGTTTACAGGGGTGCCAAAGATTGGGCATAGAACACCAGGGATTCTGACACACAGGGGCACACACACAGAGTCAAGTAGGGGAACTTTTGGACCCCGTTCTCAACTCTAGCCATTCAGATCACAGACTCTTAAAGTATTCATTTTCATTCCTGTATGTTATTGAGTTGAGTTTCCATTTTAAGTCCTACTAAATTGCCCTTCCCCCAACTCCCTGTCCTTGGCCACCTAAAAAAGACCATGATAGTAATCTGACCGTTATGTATCATCTCTGTTGTCTATTTACTTTTATGTCGAATGGACACAAGAAACATGTTTGATCACTGGCAAATAATTATTAACACAGAGAAAAGTATGTGAAAGCTGTTTTAACTCAGTGTTGGTTATTAAATCATTTTGGAAAGACATTTAGAATTTTAAGCCGTGGCTACATGCTCACTAATGAGCAAGGTAGTGAAGTTCATGAGTAGGAAGTGGGCGGCTTAAAGCTCCACAATGGACGTCAGTGGAACAGCTATGAGGATGAGATGACTTTCATATGGTACAGGCGTCATCATCACTATTTAGAGAATCTCTACTGAAATCTGAGTCTCTGATCAGGGCAACGTTTCCAGAGCTCTACCTCCCCAAACATTGCTCCTCAGCCTGGGCCAGCTCATGCCTCCAGAACATTAACCATGACTCACATTCTACCCAATGTCAGAGAGCTGGAGCCTTCTAGCAAATTTACAGCCAAATGAATGGTGTATGTGTTCGTGCAGCACCTCTAACATCCAAAACAAAGATGTCACCAGGGATTCTTATGCTCTTACCTTTGTTTGTTTAGATGGGCATTAACCTCAATGAACAAATTAGTTTTATGTCCCTGTTGGCTCTGTAAGGGATGCAAATTTGAATTTTAATCAAGTTAGTGAAACGTGCTAGGACAAGCATTTGTATTAGAATATATAAGGATTAGGAGTTTGAGAACATACTTAACACTGCATATTGAAACCAGGAACCCAACCCTGAAACAAAATGTTGTATGCCACAGAGATGAATGATACATCAAATCATGTGGCTTCAATAGAAAATATGTGCCGTTCATTTTTAAGTAATAAAGTGTACTTTTTTCACCTGATAGCCAATCAAATGGGCAAAACAATCCTGTAGAATTAAATTGAAAGAATGATCTAAGTGTCTTGAATATTATACGTGTCTTTTGCACTGAGCAGTTACTGGAATTCAATTATAAGGCAGTCCTTAAAGAACTACATTTTCAAAAAGTGCCATTTTCCTGTTTGCATTTACACCACCAGTAGGGACTCTGATGTGACAGTATATCTATGTCTGTACACTACCTGACAAAAGTCCTGTAGCCTATCGAAGTTTTAGGAACAATAAATAATAACTTGGCTTCTAGTTGGTCATTTGGTATCAGAAGTGGTTTATATGAAAGGCAAAGGCCTATGGATAACACTTATTTTACCAAAATAAAACATAATCATGCCTTGATTTTTAATTATTTAATTAGGACAGCAAGGTCTGACTTTGCTAAGGCAAAAGTCACTTATTTCTGTTAAAAGTCACTTAACAGAAATAATGTACAATATAATAGAATAAAAGAATATAAAGTCATGGTGCAGTGGAAAAAGAATTAATTTTGTGTGTGACTCCCATGAGCTTGGACGACTGCATCCATACATCTCTGCAATGACTCAAATAACTTATTAATAAAGTCATCTGGAATGGTAAAGAAAGCTTTCTTGCAGGACTCTCAGAGTTCATCAAGATTCTTTGGATTCATCTTCAATGCCTCCTCTTTCATCTTACCCCAGACATGCTCAATAATGTTCATGTCTGGTGACTGGGCTGGCCAATCCTGGAGCACCTTGACCTTCTTTGCTTTCAGGAACTTTGATGTGGAGGCTGAAGTATGAGAAGGAGCGCTATCCTGCTGAAGAATTTGCCCTCTTGATGTTGCCATCCACTTTGCAGATCTCTCACACGCCCCCATACTGAATGTAACCCTAAACCATGATTTTTCCTTCACCAAACTTGACTGATTTCTATGAGAATCTTGGGTCCATGTGGGTTCCAGTAGGTCTTCTGCAGTATTTGTGATGATTGGGATGCAGTTCAACAGATCATTTATCAGAAAAATCTACCTTCTGCCACTTTTCTAAATGATCAACTAGAAGTCAAGTTATTATTTGTTGCTCTTACAACTGGGATTGACGACAAGACTTTTGTCAGGTAGTGTAGTTCATACAGTAAGTACATGTAAACTCTTTTTTTAATTGGTGGGTGCAACAATAACATACATCAACAGCAGTTCATACTGTACTGGATTAAAGCCTACTCTGAGGTAAGAGCTAATTTAGTCTCCTCAACTAGGTGTTCCTATTACTAAGATATGTCCAAGCATATGTAATATGAATACCTCAAAAGTGCATAATTGTGCCAAAAGCTAGATCCTATTTTATGATTAAATTGCAAAAGTTGCCTTTGGAGATTTGATCTTTAAAGGTGTTGTATCAATTGACTTGGCTCAATAAGAAAACATTTAGCAAACACCAACAACACCTTAAAGGGGGGAAAAGTGCAAATATTGCACCTTTTAGGGTACTGGCCATTTGTAATCTCTGTACCTTTTTTATAAAGGGTTAGTATGGGAGTAGCTGATAATGCTGAAAACAACCAGGCATCTGATCACATGAGCTTTTAACGATTCTACCATCACCATTTATCATTCCTTAATTCATAGCACATAACATGGAGGATTTGATTACACACACTAAAATGAGCTACTCTATATTTATCTCTTTAATGAGAGTCCAACATTCCACAGAGCTTTTGGCTTAATCATTGTGTCTAGAACAACTACGCCTGGACACTCTGTGTGCGCATACATATCAAATCCCCATAGCGCACGTTGGTCGTCAACAAGAGCCATCCATCTGACTCACTGTGCTTTTAACTACACCTTTACCAGCACTACAAACGACAGCCACTAGTTGAGACGCACACTCCGAAACCCCCTTACACAACAGTAAAGGCTCCCATAACACAGTCCTTCCACTGGGGATGACTTTAGGGACGGTGTCAAATGCCAGCTATGAAAGAGCGTGCCGACCGAAGGATTAGCTTTCGAGTGTTATGATCCATCATTGTATTTTTCTTTGCCCTTCTTTCCACCCTGTTTAGATGGCAATTAGTGAGCTGCCAGGTTAGGCCGAGTTGTGTGGGTGACGTTACTGGGTATTGTTTATAGACAGCTGCTGGCCCCGATAAAAGCTAAGGCCCATTGATGTATTCACCAGCTGTGCTTGTAAGCTAGGGCCTGCCTCCACTACTCTGTCAAGAACTGTCGAACGTGAAGAGTGACCCGTTTGTAGTTCATTATACTTAGCATTGATAATTTGTACATTTGTTTTGAACAATAAATACAAAGTATGCTTTCAGATGCTCTTAGTTTGATCGCCTGACAGGAGTCGTGTTACTTTGCAAAACTAGCCAGCACAGTGAATGTTACTAATGTTACCTAACAACCCGACAAGATCCTCAAGTGACTAAGACCTTTCCCCCCCTAAATGTACCTATCTATAGTGAATATATTGTTTCAAATTATTCAATCATAGTTACGGTCTGGATTTGAGTTAAGTGAGCTGATGCTGACAGTCAGTGAACACCAGTAAACTGAAACAAGCAGGCTAACAGGAGCACAGGATCTCAACTTAAGCTGATTTACTTTATTTACCAAAATCTGAAAACGTGGTAAAAATCAGGTGAGGGCTCTTCTTTTTCTGAATTGCTTTTTTAAACACTGCGGTTGGGTTTAGGGAAGTGGGTGGGCAGATCAATCTGTGCATTTTTAAACACTATTGGTTGGGTTTAGGGAAGGGGGAGGGTGGGCCAGTCGATCGGTCAGTCAGTCAGTCATTCAGTCAGTAGACAGCAGCCTCTGATGGATTTATGTGAAAATAGCAGGTGTGAGAGAAATTTGAGATCTGAAAAAGCGTACACAGTTGCCTCTGGTGGATTCGTGAAAACAAAAACTGCAAAAAACGTAGCTCCTGGGATGTATTTTGCTCTCTCCAGAAATGTATATAGGGGTGCGTAATCAGAATGTGCCTGGGTTGTATATACATGGCTAAATAAGGATACAATCAAGGCACAGGTGAACATAATCAATTGGTTGTTTAACAACAGAAACAAATTAGCAACAATAATAAAGAGAACAAGATCTAGACACAAACAGGAAATGCAGGAACCAAAAAGAAACAATGACACCAACAGATCATAAATATTACACTTACACATGCAAAAAGCATACAAATTTTCTTTTCCACATTGAAACAAATTATTCAAAGATGATTCATTGGATTTACAAATTTTTTAAGGTAAATGTTTGCTAAATAATTTAAATAAATTCAGCCCATATAAACTGTTTGCATAAGAAATCTTTTTTTCAGTGCACTAAATTAATTGATTTAGATAATTCATTCATTCATTCATTTTCTTTTCGGCTTAGTCCCTTTATTAATCTGGGGTCGCCACAGCGGAATGAACCACCAACTTATCCAGCATATGTTTTACGCAGCGGATGCACTTCCAGCTGCAACCCATCACTGGGAAACATCCATACACACTCATTGACACACATACACTACGGACAATTTAGCCTACCCAATTCACCTATACCGCATGTCTTTGGACTTGTGGGGGAAACCGGAGCACCCGGAGGAAACCCACGCGAACACGGGGAGAACATGCAAACTCCACACAGAAACGCCAACTGACCCAGCCGAGGCTCGAACCAGCGACCTTCTTGCTGTGAGGCGAACGTGCTACCCACTGCGCCACCGTGCAGCCCTGATTTAGATAATTTTTTATGGAAACCAAGCAAACTGCAGTTGTGTGCTGTTCATTTTGGATACAGTTGGTGACTAAATACAACTATAAATACAAAAAACATCCAAAGTGTTAATGCGTCTTCTCTGTTAAAAACAAGTGCCAAAGCACTGTGATAAATTCCTAAGTCTCAGATGAGCAGGGGTTACTTCTTATATTTTGAGTCATACTATGAGAGATGGGCATTAAAAGCAAAAGGCCACATTCCAGCGCTGACGTGGTATGAAATTCCACACACACTCCCTGATGCCCAGGATCAACAACCCCAAAAATAGCCCCAGAAATGAGTTGGTAAACTATAAAGGAGCAGACACCCTCATTAATCTGAAATGAAACACTGGAGTGATTTTAAGAATGTATTAGAAATATGAGACAATATCATTTAACAATTTAGACTGTAACTGATAAATGGAATGGGATTTACATGCTGGTTTAATGGCCCAAATGGAAAGATCTTCCAAAGATCTAAAGGAAAGTACATCCCATAATTACTGTGACAAGCATTATTGCAGGGCCATTTCACACCAGAAGTCAAAAACTTTTTTTTTTTTTACTTATGTTTTCTTTTATCTCCATGGCTAAAGGTGAACACAAAATGATTGCAACAGCAAGATAATTAACAACATGAGCTCTATACAGAAAGCTTTATAATAATTTTGATTATGCTAAACCATTATACAAATGCTCATTAAAGGATGCATGAATCGTCCCCTGCTCAGAAAGAAAATGATATCCCTTTGGGTTAAACAGTTAAGCCTCTGCTGCATTTGGATAACATGAAGGGGGAGATGTCTAGCCAGTATTAGCAACCCTAGACTATCAATAAGTAAAGACAATACTACAAGTCTTTAACCAGGCCAGACGCTGAAGCTAGAGGCCTTGTCCCTTTAAGCCGACAGAGTTGAAGTCAGGCAAGACAAACAGCGTCTATGACTGACTCCTGGATGACATATTCATAAATCTGTTTTTAGGGGACTATAATCCCTGTAATGCTGCAACATGGTTGAGCCCACATGTCCAAGAGAACTCTCTGTCCACTCATTGTCCATTGTGTAATCCGCTGGTAATGTAATCTAGCGCTGGGCCTGTCCAAACACAGAGTCAGGGTTGTTGTTAAAATGTCTCGTCAGGCCAGTTCACCATCTTTACAGCTCAAAGCAGGTGTGGACATCTCTCATCCCATCACCAACATGCATCAGAACAGAATCCGTCAGCATATGCATGTCATTATATGTATATGATGTTGGAACGGTTGTTAGAAATGATAATTTCATGTAATGCATCTCTCATGAGTCATGAGAGAAATTTGTATGATAATTAGAAAAGATGTACAGAACAAACTCAACATAAAAATAGATTATCTTTCACATACAAATAAATTTAAGGATGTATTTTGCATGAAGAATATCTGAGCTCCAATTATTGTTATTGTACTGCAAGAAATAATTACTTTATTTAGAATATAATTACTAAAGCATTTAGAACATTTTGTGTAGTTTTACTGTACTAAAACAGTTCCATTAAAGTAAATAATAAAACATGTTGCTATGAGAAAATTTCACAAACTAAATGTCATTAATATAATTACATTTTATTTATTTTAAAAAGATGCTTATATTGGTATTCCAACAAACTTTTAAACACCACAATTAAAAAAATTGGGGACAACATCTTTTATCTACACTGTAAAAAAAAAAAAGTAAAATAGCGGCCATTAATTAACAGAAATTTACTGTAAAATAATAGACGTTAAATTATAGAAATTTTCTGGTGAATTGAATTACAGTAAATTTCTGTAATTTAACGTCCGCTATTTTACAGTAAATTTCTGTAATTTAACATCTGCTATTTTAAAGTAAATTGCTGTTATTTAACGGCCGCTATTTTACAGTAAATTTCTGTTATTTAACTGTCTGCTATTTTACAGTACATTTCTGTAATTTAACGTCCGCTATTTTACAGTAAATTTCTGTAATTTAACATCTGCTATTTTACAGTAAATTTCTGTTATTCAACGGCCG
>CAIGQV010019532.1:5582874-5622288 GCA_903798115.1 Danio jaintianensis
GTGAACTATCCCTTTAAAGTAGACACTTTGATTTGTACTGTGGCTTTTTAAAATAATGTATGTAAATTTCAATTGATGTGGACACCATGGGACATCTTGTTTTTGGCCTATGTAACAAGTCACTCCAAATGTAAATACTATTTAAATGTCATTTATATAATAAAATTATGGTGCCTTTTGTCATAGAAAGTCAAATAGGAGTTTAAATTGTAATATAAATATATGTGTGTGTGTATACGTTTGTTTTTTTCTATTAATATGAACTGTATTGACTTTATTGTGTGACTGATTTTATTCTGCACTGGTTTTAATAAACATGTTTATATTGCATTGTGTATTTTTCTTTAAATTTCCTTAATATATATTATAACATAAAAGGAAACATGAAATTTTCTGTAAAAACTTTGCTGTAGTTATTATTATGAATTTTTTTAATGTATTTTTTCTATGTTTTGTTATGTAAAATATTGCTGAACTAACTTCAGCAGCCTGATTTCTGGCTTAAGACGTATTTGGGGCTTTTGAACAAAATAGAAGTTTCATCTGGCTCTTCAACGCCCCCTTTTGTTGGACTGTTGTTGAGACTGTCTTGCAGCTTTTGTAAAGAAGGCTAAATAAAAAGGGCCGCAATATGAATAAATTCTTAAGTACATTTACTTCACCTGATAATGTTCCTGGTAAATAAGCAACTAAATTAATAATTAAAGTGCCCCCTGAAAAATATAAAATAATAATAAAATGCAATCGTTTCACATTGTGATTTGTTTACTATATTTTATTACACGTTTAATGTAAGATTACTCCCAGTGTATTATTAGAAATATTTCATACACATTGATCGTGTGTATCTGTACATTCTGAACATCATATTCTGAACAGCATAATGCTGAATTATTAAGCGTGTGTATTTACAAGTATTTTAACTTTGAAGTATTTATTATTCACATTTGTTTGAACTTTCCATGAAGCAGTAAAAACAAAAACATATAATAATAATAATAATTAAACAAAATTTTAAGTGTTTGTTTCCTGTTATTATTTCTGTTACTGATATATCCGTCTTATCGAATTCAGCACTAATAAATTATATAATTTAATTAGAAAATGTATTAATTAGGAATTAGAAACCATATAATACCATGAAATATAATTTCATCAATAGCCTAAGTAAAGTTAAAAACAGTCCATGCTTGAATTTTATTGTAAAGCTGAAAGTTGATGGAAAAAAGCCCAAGTAAATGTTAAAAACAAGTAGGCCTAAATGTTAACTCGCTATACACTCGAATAAAATGTCATTAACTCTATTGTTTCTAAGGGGATTTATCATTTTAACATTTTTATGACACCATCATTAGCTACATGCTGTCAAAATCACGCCCACTTGTTATCGCACATGTTCATTGGTCAGTCTGTCATCTGTGGGACCGCCCCCAGACAGGCTGGTGTGTTTATTATCAGGCCCTGATCTCTTACCAGCAACAAGTACCTGAGGGGTACAGGCAAAGAAACCCTCCGAGGACCTGCGATTTTTAGACTGTAGTCTTGAAAAGTACGTTATTTCAGGATCTGAAGGACTTTGTCTTACTATTCCCAAATCCTTACAAATTTACTACTCTGGAAACATTCAAGTATATTTCTTGTTTTTGTTTTTTTGTTAAACTTTAACACAAAAAAGATGGAGTTGTCGGATATCCCCTTCCCCATCCCATCAGATGATTTCTACGACGACCCTTGCTTCAACACCAACGACATGCACTTCTTTGAAGATCTGGACCCCAGGCTCGTTCACGTGGGCCTTCTCAAACCCGACGAGCATCACCACATCGAGGACGAGCACGTGAGGGCACCCAGTGGGCATCATCAGGCCGGCAGGTGCCTGCTGTGGGCATGCAAAGCTTGCAAGAGAAAAACTACCAATGCTGACCGCCGCAAAGCCGCCACCATGAGAGAGAGGAGGCGATTGGGCAAGGTCAACGACGCTTTCGAGACCCTCAAGAGATGCACGTCCACCAACCCGAATCAGAGGCTGCCCAAAGTGGAGATTCTGAGAAACGCCATTAGTTATATCGAGTCTCTGCAGGCGCTGCTAAGGAGTCAAGAGGAAAACTACTATCCCGTTCTGGAACATTACAGCGGAGACTCTGATGCCTCCAGTCCGAGATCCAACTGCTCTGATGGCATGGTGAGAAACTTATTTTAAATACTGAAGCATCCACATACTGTAGCTACAGTAGAATTGTGATGTCGTTAATTCACAAATCGTTTAATGGTTACTTAAACAACATATGTTTTTTTTTTTTTTTTGCATTGATTTTGGACTTTAGGATAATTAGCAACATGTGACATTCAAGAAAAAGATGAGATTAATGAAAGATTTCTTGTAAATATTTTATCTCATGTGTTTGCTGATTTAATTGTCTTTTTAAAATAAATTAAATTAAATTGTCTTTTTGTTTCCTAGATGGATTTTATGGGCCCAACATGTCAGACGAGAAGACGAAACAGCTATGACAGCTCTTACTTCAATGACACACCAAACGGTAAGTTCATCCTAAAACAAATAAGTTGACTAAATAGTGTTTATATGCAAAGTCAAAGTCTTCTTCTGGATTCAATTGATTTAGAAGTAAACTATTGTGTTTCTAACCTCAATGATAATAATCTAATTTGAGTTAAAAAAAAAAAAAAAAATCTGATTGTTTTGATTTTTTTTTTTATAGCTGACGCACGGAATAATAAAAACTCAGTAGTGTCGAGTTTGGATTGTCTGTCCAGCATCGTGGAGCGAATTTCCACAGAGACTCCTGCATGTCCCGTGCTGTCAGTACCGGAGGGGCACGAAGGGAGCCCGTGTTCTCCGCATGAGGGGTCTGTCCTGAGTGACACCGGGACCACCGCACCGTCCCCGACCAGCTGCCCTCAACAGCAGACCCAGGAAACCATTTATCAAGTGCTTTAAAAATCCACAACATTTTAAAACAAATTGAAAGAGACAATCTGAATCAAGAAACTTTCAGCAGAAAATGGCGAATCCGATCTTAAACGACAAAAGACTTTTGATCCACTGCTGGAAACTAAGAATGCGTTCTTTCTTTTTTTTCTTTCTTTCTTTCTTTCTTTCTTTCTTTCTTTCTTTCTTTCTTTCTTTCTTTCTTTCTTTCTTTATCTTGTGGAAAATGTAATTCCATTATGAGAAAGACTCAGCAGATCAGCAGAAGTGAGTTTCTTAATTAAGCTTATTTATATTATTATATCCACGTGAAAATGTGACCATATTTTTCCCTTTGTGAATATATTTTCTGTCACCATCACCTTTTATTTTCCTAATTATTTACGGGGAAAAAAAATCGTAATCCAGATACGAATAGTAGGACCATTTTTGTATATGTGTAAATAAGATCTGTTTTGTTAAAGCGACGAAAACGAACAAACATATTATTGTATTTAATGATGCCTGTTTGAAACACTAGTTTGTTGTGTCTTGTGTTAAACTTTATATTTATACTTCTTAAATGAGTGAATGTCGGATTAATAAAAAATGACTATTTATACTGGAATAAGTATGTGATTTCTTTGGGATTTATTGTATGTATTAAATTTACACGTGATATAGCCTATCAATTGTTCAAAACGAATCGATTTAGCGTGACAAAATAAATAGGCCTAAAGTGGCCTAAAGTGATACCACAATAAAAAGACAAATTACACAATCGTAAAATAAGATTATAAATGTTTTAGAGAATTTGAAACCTTTGAGTTGCAAGAACAATTCAATTCTCCAGATTATTTGTTTTATTGTTATTGCGTATGAATCAAAATAGATAATCTAATTGAATCAATTAGCCGTTTAACAAAACAAAAAAAGTGTTACAGATTTTATTTATTGTGGAGTGAGAGAATAGACATTTTATAAGAAGATTAAATGTATGGGCTCTTTTTTTTACATTTCGACGCCTAATCATTTTCATAAAAAGCAACATGAATAGATTCAAATATACAGATCTATGTATTACACTAAAAAAGTAGCCTATACCAAAAGTATGTTTTCGCTGTGATAAAATAGCAGAATCTTTTTTCTTAGCAATTCTGAGGTTTATAATTGTTTAATGAACATTTACAAAAGATAAATGTTTTCCTCCACTATAAAAAAAAAATTTTTCAATTGAAAGTTCTCACAGACGTAAAGGTTCTTCACGGAACCATATATAGAGTCAAATAATAATAATAACAACAATAAGAAAAAGAAGATGTAAAAATCTTTCATTTTAAGAAGAAGCTTTAACGCCCATGGTTTAGATCATTTATCAGTCTTTTCATTCCACAAGGGGTTCTTTACTATTTTATATGTATAATGAAGTTATTTTGTGTGCAATAGAGTTGTATTGTATTGTATGCAAAACCTGAAACTTGAAAAGTGCCTTCGAACGAATCTTCATTAGTCTACATATAAAATGATTCCGCATAGGGTTTTGGACAAACATTACTGATGATTTAAAATGATAAATTTAAACCCTTTCATGCAACTTGGACGAATAATATATTGATTTGAATATATTGCAAGATATTAAGCCAATAGCACCATCTTGTGTACACTGTCAGAAAAAAAGGTACAGTAAGGGTACCATTTTAATTGTACCTTAAAGGTCCCAAATTGGTCCTTTCGGGTACAATTTTGTACCCAAATGGGCTATAAAGGCTATAAAGGCCCATTTAGGTACAAAATTTTACCCTAAAGGACCAATTTGGCACCTTTAAAGGTACAATTATATATTTTGTTCCCTTAGGAACAAAATTGCACCCTCAGCTCATGTTAAGATCAAGACACTATATAAAACTAATTTCAATGTATTAATACTAAACATTAATACTAAAATACATAATTTACAAATATAAAGTTAATAAATGTATTGAATTAAATATTTTAATAATTGTATTTTTTTAATTTTATGTTTTCAAATTAAATTTTTCCTCAAAAAATATTTATAATTTAATGTATAATTGAATGTAATTTTAATCATTAGGATAATAATCACTTGGATAATAATCACAAATAATCAAGTTAATCCAGCACACATGCTCTCATTCATGCATGACGCAAATTTGTAAATAACTTGTGGTCCTAATGACTATCAAAGAACATATGAGTGCTTTACAAGTCATGTTTACCAAAAGCATAAAGATATTGTGTTAATTACAACTCCACTTGAGGAAGTTAAGGAGCAATCTACTGATGCTGAGGAAGAGGCTACTGATATTTTTGGTTTTCTGCACTGTTGAAGCAATTTATAGAGAAACTTTTTGCCTTCGTTCTGAAATACAGAGAAAATGTTGATGACACATTATTTATTATGACTGAGTATTCTGGCTAAAGACAAATACTTTGGACTTTATAAAGTGCAGTACTTGATGTAGCCTGTGTAACGTGTTTATAGATCTTAAGCAGTATTCTTGTGGTCTTTGTATTAGAATATTTATTGTACAGTGAGTGAACAATTTTTTACTTATCTAAATTGTTCTTTTTACTGTTTTAAATGACTGCTTTATACTTGCTGTGTATTTTTATTTCTTGACACGTTCAGTTGTGAGTTGTAATGAAATATTTCTACATTTCTAAATAAAAATGGGCATCTGTAAACCAAAATATTTTATTTATTTATTTGTGCATGCAGTCACCAAAGGATCAAAATGCCTGGGTCTGTACCCTGAAATGCTATATAATAAGGTACATTTTTGTACCTTCAGTGTCTACAATTTTGTTACTTCGGGGTACAAAATTGTCCCTTAATGGTACAAATGTATAAGGTACAATTTTCTTCTGAGAGTGTCCTGAGCTTCTCGCACCATAAACACTGTCACCGACTTGAAAAACATAACTATATTTGCCTGAATTATTTTTCAGCTTATGAATCACACTCAGCTTTATCATGAATACCATGCAGTAGCCTATTCTAACCCACACAACTTACCCTTAATGATTAGAAAGATTTTAGAAATCTGTTCAAAAGAAGAATTGTTTAGACGCTAGCTGATCCAGCAACATTTTGACACATTTAAGAGAGAAAACTTATTGATAAATCCATGACTTTCGTTTCCACAGAATAATTCCCTTCTGTTTGTACACTAAAATAAACGAGGTTTTAAATGGCTAAGCTCACAATTTTCTTGAAACGTTTATATTAGCATTGCAATCTCGCATTGTTTGTTTGACCTGGAAACTTTGGCTATTTCGTTGGGACTACTGTCGAACCGCATACACTTCTTCATCACATTTACATCTCGTAGTTATAGTGCTCCATTATTGGACACCTTGATACAAAACAATAAAGAAAAAAGTATTTCCTAGTGCAACAAAACCCGTGAACCATCGCTATTTTCTAAACATAATAATTTTCTAGATGCATCATCATCAACGCATATTAACTTACTTCGGACATGGAATATGACTGTGCACTGGTGGTGGCATTAGAAGGAAAAGGTCTGGGAAGACAACATCTAAAAACAAACTTTATTGACGTGGTATGAACAAAAGTAACCACAAAATAAAACAATTGTTCTGCCACACTATAGCTTAACCATTGTAGTTTAGCAAAACCTGTGATTATACAAATGGTAGGCTAATCAGTCCGTCAATTCTATTTTATTTTTTTACAATAATAAAACCATGGTTACTGATCGTAAGGCTTTCACACTTTATTTACATGGCATATAAAGGAACTAGTACAAGATGAGGAAGATTGGGTTGATCAACAGCTATGTGGGTTAGTGTAGTCAGCAGCACAGAGGTATCCTTCATCACTGTGGTGGTCTTGGCGGGGAGACGCACTTACTTTCTGCGACGAGCGGCGGCGCCCTTCTTGCTGCTGCAGTGCAAGAGTTAAGAATAAAAAAAAAGTTAGCAAAAGTGATTTCTATCTACTGCACACCATAGCATGCCATGCACATATACCCGGTTTTTCAAAACGGGCTTGAATTACTGTCATAATATATATGATGTATTTATGGCTGCTACAAACACAGACAAAACAAACAATTTAAGATATATATGTTGTCACAAAAAAATAACGCATCAGGTTTTAAATGATGATGATGATTATTATTATTCATTCATTCATTTTCTTTTCGGCTTAGTCCCTTTATTAATCAGGGGTCGTCACAGCGGAATGAACCGCCAACTTATCCAGCATATGTTTTACACAGCGGATGCCCTTCCAGCTGCAACCCATCACTGGGAAACACTCATACACTCTCATTCACACACATACACTATGGACAATTTAGCTTACCCAATTCACCTATAGCGCATGTCTTTGGACTGTGGGGGAAACCGGAGCACCCGGAGGAAACCCACGCGAACACGGGGAGAACATGCACACTCCACACAGAAATGCCAACTGATCCAGCCGAGGCTCGAACCAGCGACCTTCTTGCTGTGAGGCGACAGCGCTACCCACTGCGACTACCCACTACGCCGCCCGATTATTATGACTTATTATTATTATTATTATTATTATTATTTGTTTTACTAAAATAATTATGGTATTTTAGGGATAGCTTAATGTGCAAAGGAATATCTACAAAAGGGATTCATAATAAGATGCTGATTTCCTATTTGAAAATAAATTAGTAAGTTTGAAATGTTCTTTATATATATATATATATATAAAGTAGAAACCATCCTAAGAGTAAACGTATGCTAGAATAAAATTCATATGATGATTTAAAGTGGCAATTTAAAGTCAATATTTAAGTTAAATATGTTTATTTAGAGTTTACTTACAGCTGCACTCATTTTCCTGTCAAGTTGTTTTTATATAGATTACAAAATGGGGGTGGAAACGTGCATACCCCACATTTATAAATAAGACCCCTTACACACTGAATCCACCACATTCAGGCCATGCACAGCAGAGGGCGCTATATGACATTCATGAAACTTACAATTTGCTGAGCTCCTCCACTCTCCTGCGCAGTGTAGTAACCTGACGAACATAAGGTTTGTCATCAGAACTAAAGCCACTGACACTTCAAGAGACTGCATACCTTAATGTGTCCTCTTGTCTATCAAGTTTGTTTTCTTACCTCATACTTCTGTCTCTTCAGCCTCTCCATGTGTTCAAATTTCTCAGATTCCAAGGTCTTGATCCACTCGTACAGCTCTTGTGCTTTGTCCCTGATGTTGATGACACAAAGACATAAATAAGCAAGACCTGATAATTTCCCAAGTAGCAAAGAATTCTGGCCCAGATTTGGCATAAATCTGGCACAGCAGGCATTCATCTGGCACTGGCATACAGCATGTGGGCCAAACATGGCCCTGGTTTGGCAGATGTGGCACCGTCTTTAAGGCGGCACATAATACTTGGACCAGATGTAAATTGTAATATTTGGCCCAGATGTTAGTAATTGATATGTGGGCCATGTAAGTTTGGCCTATCTTGACCCAAATTTAAAATCCATTTTTATTATTTTCAAATTCAACCTATCAGGTTGCTTCGAGAAAAGGCATGCCTATAGCATGCCTAAAGCGCAATGATTCATGGGTTTATCAATTTCATTGCAGTCGTGACACACCAACATATCTGGCCCAGTTCAGGCTCAGTTATGGGTTATTAACTTGGCTGAGACTTGGCCCAGATATGGTCCATGTTTGGCCCTTGTCTGGAAGCTAGACTTGGTCCAGTCATGTACCGTAATTCACTGCAGCATGTGGACCAAGCAAAAGCTGATTGTGTGGGCCAGAGCTGGGCCAGAGATATTTTGCTATGTGGGTTACCTGGCTAATTTAACTGCAGTAGAACTCACCTCAGTTTGTCCTCATTGAGATGGTCGATGTTGAGTTGTTTGCGTCTCTCAGCCAGGATCTTTTTCTTCTTCTCTCTTTCTGTCTGTTTCTTGCCACCTTTCTTGGAGTCAGCCTGAAATACAATTGAACCTGCGGTGTCAGTTACAGCTGATTCAAGTCACTCTCTGTGCTTCATCTTAAATGTTTTAAGTAGTTACGCACAAGGTTTATGGATTAAATTGTATTGTTGTTGTCAAATACCAGTAATTTACAAATAAAAAAAACTAGATGTTAAAAAAAATTCAGTTTAAGCATTAATGAAATTAGTCGTGGCGCACATCCCAATTTGTGAGGCATTAAACTGAGCTCACCTTCTGCAGATAGCTGCTGTAGTTGGAGCCCATACAGGTCAGAGCTGATTTTTTCTTGGCATCTTCCTCTGCCTTCTTCTTAGCATCTGCCTCCTCCTTCCTCAACCTCTCCTCCTGTGGAGCCACCAGGACACTGTGTCAGTGTTTTTCTATATTATGTACAGTTTCTAGATCCAGAAGTCAATGTTTCATACCTCACGTCTCGCATGACGCTCCTTGTCCTTCTCCGTTCGGATCCTCTGCTGCTCCGTCCTCTCAGATCTGCGCTTTTCCTGTTCAGACATATTATGATTTACATTTACAACTTCTTATTGAGAGCATCAGGCCAGGCTCTAAAATGGGGTTTCTAAGCAATGCCACAGAAGGAGTATTTTCTGAGTCTTTACATTGCACTTTAAGCTGATACTACTATCTTGCAAAATAAGTAGAAAATTATTATGCACCATGTCAAACAAAATTGTTATCAGAAATTAGTTAGTAAACCTATTAACTAAAAACTGTGTGTAAAAATCTTCTCTTCATTAAACAACACTTGGGAAATAGTTTTTAAAAATATATATGAGCAATATTACACGAGTAGCAGTGGGATATGGCTGTTTATTGGCACTGGTGGGAGGCGTGCGTTGGCACGAGTGCAGGCCGAGTGCCTTAGTGTCCCCCCTGTGACGATATACAGCCATATCGCACTGGTACGAGTGTGATATTGCGTTTATACAACAGTTCGACGGCCTAATCGGCATATAAAAAAGAAAATCAAACACAGAGAGTCTAAAAATCCTTTTGTATGAGCAACTACTTTCTTCTGCCATTCATTCACATCTGCAGCTGACAGTCAGAACAGCAGAAACCGTTACTAATTCACCAACGTCACTTTAGAGCTAGTATTTGAATGATTCTCTAGCGTAATATCTAAAGTGATGACAAAACAGGTGATTTTGCTCACATTTTAAGATTATAAGGCGGAACGGCATGAAATGCCATCAGTCTAGAGACATTTCCCAGTATTTCTCTGTTGCAATTGAAATATCACAATAATTAATCCTGAAAAAGCCAAAGCAAAGCAAACACTACCCGAAATACTACCAGAAACACTACCAGACTATGGTATAAATACAGCACTACAACATACAAAAGAGAGAGATCGACTTAGAAAGTCACTTGCCTGTTTTATAATGATTTGATCAGCTGTAGTTTGAAATGACGCTGTTTCTATCTTCTAAGGACTTATTATGCGGTCCTGTCGCCATCTTGTGGCAGAACGTCAACCATCTTTGCTCTGCTCATTATGACAGGCTGATGGATGCCGACGCGCTGAATCTCCGAAATTATAAATATTTAAAATAGGCACTATCCTTATAAATGAACTGCATAGTTGCAATCTAAACAACTACATTCTCGCCTAAAAAAGCCTCAAAAGTACATTATGTTGTCCAACAGCTGGAATATTTGTCAAACTGTAGTGAGTTTACTGATCTGCTGTCACTCTATGTGGGTGGAGTAATACAGAAGGGTGAGGAGGCTGTACGAGTGCTGTTATTGTAGAATATCGCATGGCTATCAGCCAATGAGATTCGAGAACCACACAGAACTGTTGTGTATATATATATATGAGATGTAATCTCATTTTCAGCGGAACAAATGAAAAATGTCTTCATTAAAATGTCTCATTGAAAGTGTTGTTACTCTGTCAAATAATATTTAACAGCATCATTAATATTTAATGACATTTTAATGACAAATTCAGCTCTGTATCACTGTAGTTGAGATCAAAAAATATTAATGACGCTGTTATAAAATTCCTAACATATTTATAATGGCTTCATGGCAGTCATGTTTATGACAGATGATGACAAGTTGTGATGTCTTGGTAATGTCAAGTTGTCATGACATAGACAAAAACAGGTTGTGGTGTATTTGTTTCTGTTTAGTTGTCATAACAAACAATGTCATCTTTGCATCATAATGTGTCATAACATCAAGTGAATGACACTTAATGACAGTTGCCATGAGCATGCATAAAATCTCATTCACATTCATAACTTGTGTCATGAATATAAAGGTTTAATCACGTCTTATGAACACCCCTTCACGTAAAGAGTTACCAAATTGGCTTGGTGACATTCACTTACAATTCTCTCCCTGAGGGCGATGAGTTCCTCCTCCTCCTTCTGCCTGTGCTCAAAGTGAGCATCAATGAGGCACTGCAGCTCAAGTGTATCCTTGTTGTGACGTTTCTTCTGAATGTCCTGCGTTCAGACACACAAGGAACAATGTCGTTATTTCACTGACAAATACTTGGCTGTTTGAGGAGTGTAAAGTTCCAGAGATAAAGAAACTCTTACATCAAAGTCCACTTTCTCACCATCTGGGATCTTAGGTGCAGTTGGCCTGCAGTGAATTAATCACAGTGAGCAAAATATCTTGAAATAAAATCATTTTATTTAATATTCAACTCATAATACGTACTTGAACTTTGGCTTCTCTTCTGTATTGGAAGTGAAAATGAGATAATGTCATTGGGAAATCAATGTGGAGCGATGCAGTTAATTAACACATCAGTATTCAAACATTTCAAAGATTTACCTATACGTTTAACATAAAAATGTACACAGACACAGTTAAAAAGGATCAATTTTGTTACATTATGCCCATAACATTGTGCAAATATTTCCATGTGGTTTCGAAAATGGTATACCAAATATCAATATAATAAACAGATATCACAGTATTTGATGGTCTCTTATTGAAAATAGAAATTCCAGTATTTGTAACAGCACTGGTTTCTGTTATAGTGCGTGTTATTCTACAGATGTTTAAAACAGCAGCTTGTCCTTAAAATTTGAGGATCTGATTCGATTGTATAAACTCAAATAGCAGGTAACTGTATTTTAACATTATTTAAGCCAGTCTGATTTGTGGATAGGTTTCTCCGAGTTACATCCAATCAATACCGTTTCTAGCCAATCAGTGCAGTTATTTTTTATTTATTTATTTTTTATTGTCAAGCTTGTACGTTAACAGGGAAGTATGACAATTATATCTCTTAATTGTAAATGTCACATACAGAGGGAAAATAATAATAATAGTAACAATAACAGGAAAATAAACCAAAAAATGTGGGTTTGCATGACTGGGTTTAAATGAATTAAATCTATTACATGATAGAGAAAAAAAAATCTAATCGACAAGGGTTTATGTGTCTTTAAAAGGGTTGTCATAATGTATCAACAATTTTGCGCTTTTCTTATTTTTAGTAAGTTTAAGAGAGGAAACGAGAGAGTAAAATTCAGCAAGAAAAATGGGAAAAAACAGGGGGGATTTAAGCCATTTCTGCTTATGAATAAAAAAATTGCATTCAATCAGTGCAATAACTGCCACAGTTGAATAGCAGGGTGAAATTGAATTGAATTGAATTGAGGGCATCACGGTGACGCAGTGGGTAGCACGATCGCCTCACAGCAAGAAGGTTGCTGGTTCGAGCCCCGGCTGGGTCAGTTGGCATTTCTGTGTGGAGTTTGCATGTTCTCCCCGTGTTCGCGTGGGTTTCCTCCGTGTGCTCCGGTTTCCCCCACAGTCCAAAGACATGCGCTATTGGTGAATTGAATAAGCTAAATTAAACCATGTGCTAGATAAGTTGGCGGTTCATTTCGCTATGGCGACCCCTGATTAATAAAGGGACTAAGCCGAAAAGAAAATGAATGAATTGAGTTGAATTTGTAGATGTTGTCCACTAGGAGGAGACATTAGACTACTTTTGATAAGCTAAAATCTGTATTCAACACACTTTCCATCATTATTACTACTATGGGGATATTTCTGTTACTTTTAGTAATAGAAAGCATACTTCATTGTTTGTTTTGAATTATTCTTCATTTAATTATTTGTTAATAATTCATGATTTATTATTATTATTCATTCTTTCATTTTTCTTTGGCTTAGTCCCTTTATTAATCTGGGGTCGCCACAGCGGAATGAACCGCCAACTTATCCAGCATATGTTTTACACAGCGGATGCCCTTCTAGCTGCAACCCAGTACTGGGAAACATCCATACACTCTCATCTACACACATACACTATGGACAATTTAGTTTATTCAATTCACCTATACCGCATATCTTTGGACTGTGGGGAAAACCGGAGCAGCCGGAGGAAATCCACACAAGCATGTGGAGAACATGCAAACTCCACACAGAAATGCCAACTGACGCAGCCGGGACTCAAAGCAGCGACCTTCTTGTTGTGAGGCGACAGCGCTACCCACTGCGCCACCGTGTTGCCTTATTATTATTATTATTATTATTATTATTATTATAATTATTATTATTATTACAAGTAGAAGTAGTAGTAGTAGTAGTAGTATTTACAAGACCTAGAAAAGACTGTATTCATTGTAACATTTTAAATGAATTTTTTTCTGGTCTAGAAAAAAAAAATCTGTCTCATTTCAAGATTTTGCAACACAGGTAGATCCCTGGCTAATGAAGTAACCAATTAAAATAAGCCATGATGTGTGCTTAAATCATTAACTTATTTTAAAATTAGTTTGTATTATTTAAATTATCTTGTTTTCTTCTTGGGCTGCACGGTGGCGCAGTGGGTAGCACGTTCGCCTCACAGCAAGAAGGTCGCTGGTTCGAGCCTCGGCTGGGTCAGTTGGCGTTTCTGTGTGCAGTTTGGATGTTCTCCCTGTATTCGTGTGGGTTTCCTCCGGGTGCTCCGGTTTCCCCCACAAGTCCAAAGACATGCAGTACAGGTGAATTGGGTAGGCTAAATTGTCCATAGTGTATGTGTGTGAATGAGTGTGTATGGATGTTTCCCAGTGATGGGTTGCAGCTGGAAGGGCATCCGCTGCGTAAAACATATGCTGGATAAGTTGGCGGTTCATTCCGCTGTGGCGACCCCAGATTAATAAAGGGACTAAGCCGAAAAGAAAATGAATGAATGAATGTTTTCTTCTTGTAAGTGAAGCCCCCTAGTGGCTCCAAACCCCTGGTTGAGGACCAGTCACAAACAGGCTTCTTGATGGTCCTAATAAACCATCAGTTGGCAAGCTGTATTTAAACATTTACCCAACTGTGTGCTTTGAATAAACGTTTTTAAAAATAGAAATCGTCAGATTGTATGCTATATGCAAAGCAAATGCCATTTAATTTAACTTACTGCATAATAAAATTACACTTAGCACGATGACAGTGCCTTGTAATGTTCTTACAAGAAGAATGAACATGAAAGAACAATGAATAGGGAGAACTGATACATTACAAATATTTGCATTACTTAATAATAAGATTTTACTGGAAAAATATACTCACCCTCAAAATGCTCACTGTAAGAAAAAAGCAAAACAAATAAATAAAAAAGAGGAGCTTCGTTATACACTATTAGTGAACTTAATTTGATCCAGTTCATGCAGAATTATGTTTTATAATCAAGAAATAGTATGATACGTACATGTCCTCTGTGTCTGACATGGTGATAGTGGACTTTGAGACTAAAAGAAAAGAAAAGAATAATGCACCTCAGTCATTATGATAGTCATTACAATATATCCTCCCTTTCACCGCTGACCCCTTAATGTTGGCTAACTGCACTACAAAAAAAAAGCTTGTAAAATTCTTAAAGCATTTTGTAGACAAGCAGAAAATATTGTCTTTTTTAAGAAATAATATACCAAAATTAATTGAAAATTAGGCAAAATAATCTGTCAATGAGGTAAGCAAAATAATACACTGTAAAACCCAACAGTCAACTTTATCAAATGAAATGAGTGTAGTTAACTCACAATTTACTGAAAGTTAATTCTACTCATCTGAAAAGAGTTTTGAACTCAGTGTTGAAGGTAATGAGTTAATTAAATACCTCATTACTTCAACTTAAATGGAGTAAGTTCACAGTACTCATTAGGATTAGTTTTTGAACAAATGGTTTGTTGCAATCGGTTTCCTCAAATGGTTTGAGTTACCTTAACTTTTTGGGTTTTACAGTGTAGTTTTTCCTTTTGACATGAGATTATATTGCTTACCCCATTGTTTTAAGGAAAAACTCACTTAATTTAGACTTTTTTTATATTTTTTTTATATTTAAAACATTATTTTTTGCTTGTCTAGAAAATGCTTCTTGATTTAAGAATTATTCGATATTTGAACTAGTAACTAGACAAGAAATCTACACAAGAAAAGTATTTTTTGCAGTGTGCGGCTTTTTGTCAAGGGATATAAAATGTAAATATTCAGTCCAAAGTTAAGTTGATGGTATACCAGAACATTTATTATATATTTTTTTGTTTTTGTTTATAGTATTCTCCTATGATTCACTGTTTTTCCACAGTCATTTTGTCAGAGCATTAACAACATTTTATTATTAGTTGACCTGTGAACTTGCTGACACAGAGAAAAGTGTCCATTCTCCCAATTATGTGGCCATTTGTTTCCCACTTTGTCATGATAGATAACACTTTCTTTTAAAAGATTTGCTGTATAAAGACATGTATAAGCATACTATATGTACTTTGAAAATATATGATGTTTTTTGTGTCTTTGTTAACTAAAATGTATTGATCTATTGCAGAAAAAAAAGAAATACTTCTAATCCTGAAACAATTAACAGGACTGATTGGTTTAAAAATAAAAGAATCTATCAACTGTTAAATCTTGGTTTCTAATAAGAAAATGAATGTGAGCGATCCCCACAAGCATCTCAGGTCAAAAATAATTTGACTTAGAAAAGACAGCTGCAAATAATAGACCCAAACATTGTTCAGGATCCAGTTTCCAAGGTCCAGCTCAAGTTTTTTCCTTTCTATATTTGGACACAGAACTGAATAGATTATGTCATTCATTCAACTTTGAATAAAAGTACATTTAAATACATTTAAAGTACATTTACTTTAAACAGCGTCCAACTAAGGCTGTGCAATATGATGGTATAAATTGTGTGGATGAAATAAAAAGTCTATCATTTCATATTATGCTCTATTGTTTATTTTCACAAAATACATTGTTTACCATACTTGTTTATAATTTATACGAGTACAATATTGCACGCTATTACAGGGATTCAGACAGAAACATAAATAACAGCATCGCGAGATATTTGCAATCTTGAAAGTACAATGTTTACATTTTGCATTTTATTTAGTTATTTTTTTTATGTTGAACTTGTAATCATTAGTTTTTTTTAAAAAATGTTTTATATTTTATTAATAATAATTTTATATTTCTTCACTTTTAACCAAACTTTTGCCAACATTGAAGTTTTAAATCAACTGAGAAATATGATCACATATGTGTGTGTGTAAACTTGTAATTGATTGAATTTACAGATATGATGCTGTATCGTGATATATATCATTATCAGGATATGAGATGACTTAATTTGTGATATATTTCTGCTATGTCGCTCAGCCCTACGTCTAACTTTATTCTATGCATAAATTATAATATTAAGCTTTTGATGCATCTGTATCCATTGGAATATGTGAACCACAAGTTTGTATAAAATCTGATGAGTTCACGTGTTAATTATTAGAAATTCCCTAAACCCACAAACTGACAAATATGCACAATCATCCCTGTCATTCCAGTTCTCTCATCCACTGCACTCATGCCCTCTTTTACCCTTACCTCAGAAAGCTGAAAGAAGTGAGCTCCCTGTTGGTGGAGACTGGCTGTAAAGTTCAGCAAACATGCAGGCATGAAAAAGTCTTTCTGTTATAGTGACACTTGATCCGTGGAAATGTCCCATTGGTGGAGATTCCATAGTGGGAAGGGTTAAAAAGGGAAGGTTCAGATCTTGTCCACAGGCACTGAATAAGGAGATGTATGAGGGTTTGAAGAAATGCAACAGAGGTGAAAGTTTGTTACACTGTTGCTATATTTGTTGTGGTACTACGTAGGCATAATTAAAACATTTTCTGAATGAGCTGGACGTGAGTGTTATTGACTTGGTTTTTGGTGTTATTTTAAAATATAATGGATAGATGCTTCAGATGAGGTCTGGGGTGTCCCACAGGGCTTGCTCCTAAGTCCACAAGCATTGGGTTACAAACTCTTCAGTGATATGAAATTACATCCAATGCCAGTAATAACTGGTGTGTCAAACTGATATATTTGCATATTACTATTTCAATTATCACTAATATGTCAATACTTTATAATTAAATAAAATAAATGATAAATTAAATTATAGTTAAATGGTTAGAGCCTCGGCTGGGTCAGTAGGCGTATGCATGTGATTTGGCATTACTTTTTATTTACAGTTTACTAAAGCTGATCAGGGCGTCACGGTGGCGCAGTGGGTAGCACAATTGCCTCACAGCAAGAAGGTCGCTGGTTTGAGCCTCGGCTGGGTCAGTTGGCATTTCTGTGTGGAGTTTGCATGTTCTCCCCGTGTTTGCGTGGGTTTCCTCCGGGTGCTTCGGTTTCCCCCACAAGTCCAAAGACATGCACTATAGGTGAATTGGGTAAGCTAAATTGTCCATAGTGAATGAGTGTGTATGGAAGTTTCCCAGTGATGGGTTGCAGCTAGAAGGGCATCCGCTGCGTAAAACATATGCTGGATAAGTTGGCGGTTCATTCCGCTGTGGCGACCCCAGATTAATAAAGGGACTAAGCCGAAAAGAAAATGAATGAATGAATGTTTTCTTCTTGTAAGTGAAGCCCCCTAGTGGCTCCAAACTCCTGGTTGAGAACCAGTCACAAACAGGCTTCTTGATGGTCCTAATAAACCATCAGTTGGCAAGCTGTATTTACACTGTTAAAAGTGATAAATTACTTAAAGTAAAAAAAAGTGCCTTAAAAGCAACTAGTTGAATTTACTTTAAAAAGTGAGTAATCCCATTAACTTTTATAATTATGCACATGGTTCATTTACTTATAATTTTAAGGCAACGGGTTTACTCACTTTTTAAGAAAGTAAAGTCAACTAATCGCTTTAAAACAAACAGGGCCCACAGCCAGCCTGGTGAAAGGGGTGGTTCTTTTTTCTCAAAAAGTGGTCCTTTTTGCAGTTATTCACCTCATTTTCTATTTACTTAAGAGATTTAAATGCTGCATTTTAGTGACATTTTCATCATGACCACACTTTTTGATGTACCAACAATATTTCTTAAAGATTTAGAATAAAGAAATGTGAAGAAAAATTATTTATTTTTAAAATACAACTTTACTGCATCGTATATCATTAGAAAAAACATAATAATGATGTAGAGCTTCACGATTTTTCTAGCCTCTCTTGTAAAAAAGTACATTTGAAAATTCATGGATAACAACAATAGCCTAATTAGTATTCAAATTAATTTTAATATAATTATATAATTATAATTGTTTCAAGAATAAGCTCCAAGATGTAGAACAAAAGTTACTTGTAAAATGTTTCTCTATTTAGCAACAATACAGTAGGTCAGTAGTAAAAAATGACGTCACTTACGTCAGATTGTGTTTTCTTGCACAGCTGGATGTTGGACTCATGAAAAATAATTGTTTGCGTTAGCTGGTTAGCTGTAGTCACTCCAAAGCAACAGCCAAAAAGGATTCTGCTTGGTCTCTTGTTTGATGGATTATTTTCACAATTGATGATGGCATAGCAGTCAAAATAGGACAAATGAGCTCATGTATGGGACAAATTCTGGACTTTTGTCAGGGTCTTTTGAACCACCCGAACCCCCCTGGCTACGGGCTTGCTCACTTATTTTAAGTAAAGTCAAGTAAACATTTGTTACATTGTAGAAGAAACCCAATAGAATCATTTATTAGAAATACTGATTTATAATTGCTCATTAGGTTAGTGGTCAGAATTGCAAAATTTCATAGTTGTTGATCCCTTTCATTGAAGAATCATATTCAATTCAATTCATCTTTATTTCTATAGCGCTTTTACAATGTAGATTGTGACAAAGCAGCTTCACATAGAAGATTATAGTGAACTGGAATGGTGTCCGTTCAGTTTTTAGAGTTTAAGTTCAGTTCAGTTCAGTGTGGTTTAATTTTCACTGCTGAGAGTCCAAACACTGAAGAGCAAATCATATGATATTGACAATTTTAGTATTATATTATCACCTTTGTTTTTGTCTTTGTTCAAGTTAATATTAAAAAGAACAAGCGATGTCTTTTGGATAAGACTATTTATTGTTAGCAGCAACCTTTTTCTATTTGTATATTCTCTGTTTTAATTGGTCAACTTTCCCATGTTGTTGTCTGAATATACAGTAGATATCTGTTTTTGTAGTTATGCATGCCTTTCAGAAGTATAAGGAGGGGATTTGTACAAGCCAAGGTATACAAGATTAGTTTAAAGATGTGTACTTTTTGACTGTAATATAACATACAGGCACTTAGATAAATATATAATGTATGTAATGAATGCATATAAAAGCATGCTCATACAGTAGTACAGTTATGTCTTAAGGAGACAGCTCATTATTTAGCTGATTATTTTATATATTATATTTTAAATGATGATTATGCAAAATCTGGTTTTCATGCCTACAATTGTAGAATAGTATACATGCTATTGATGTATCCCAATATTGACGCAAACACATAAATGCATCACAGTTGTAGCTATTTCACCCTGCCAAAATGAATAATTGAATCAATAAACAGAAGAACAGGAAGTCTATAATTAAGCATTCATTGAAATAAACAATAGGGCTGCACGGTGGCGCAGTGGGTAGCACGTTCGCCTCACAGCTAGAAGGTCGCTGGTTCGAGCCTCGGCTGGGTCAGTTGGCATTTCTGTGTGGAGTTTGTATGTTCTCCCCGTGTTCGTGTAGGTTTCCCCCACAAGTCCAAAGACATGCGCTATAGGTGAATTGGGTAGGCTAAATTGTCCGCAGTGTATGTATGTGAATGAGTGTGTATGGGTGTTTCCCAATGATGGGTTGCGACTGTGGCGACCCAGATTAATAAAGGGACTAAGCCGAAAAGAAAATGAATGAATGAATAAAATAAACAATATATTTTAATAGATAAAATAAAACATTTACATATATCAGGGGCTCTGACAGTGGGTTCCACTAATGGCACGTGCACCGTTTAGTTTCACGCAGGAAGAACAGTAATAATTCAGTTGTAATATTCTCTGATAAACAAATGTAAATGTCAGCCTATTTTGTCCAGTGAACTAACATCTGTCTTTTTGCACAAGCTCGTTGACGAAATCAAGTCAGTCTGGCTTTTTATTCCAACTGTTACTCCCCGTCAGAGGCTTCCATTAATATTTAGATTCACAGGTTTAAGTTTCAGCTATACAAAAATAAGTGGATCAAATTGTTAAAAATATGCACTCACATAGGTCCTTGTTCTAACTCTATCTTTTTATATAAAATAAACCAATCAATTCTGACAGCTTGTTCCTTTCTGTGCTTGTTTTACCTGTGATTGTGATAAGCACTATGTTAAAAAATGTTCTTTGACTATTAATGCTGCTTCTGCTTGACTGTAGAGGGCACTGTCCTTGTAGATTGTGTAAATGAGGGTGTGCATCTGGTCCCATGGGGGAAGGGGGGCACTTGGTGATATCTATGGTGACCTGCATCCCCCCTGCTTCGGTGACGGTTCCCTCTACACCGTCACCACTCAGTGTGCATTTTGAGTAACGGACTCAGGGTTTTATTTTTGGACTGCTATGGAGCCCGTGCCTTCCATTTGAAGGAAGGGGGAATAGTTGAACTCAACATGAGTCTCCCCTTCTGACAGTCTAAGCTGGGACAAGCAGGCAGCCGCCGGACACCCTGAACAGCAGACACACAGGTATAAAAACCACTACAAAAACTGCTTGAAATGTGATATTTTTGTCTGGTTATTATTATAGGAATGCCTAGTTTGGGTGTGCATGCTATGTCCGTCCCTTGGGAAAAGAGTTAGCAATTTGTTGCAAGCTAACTTGAGTCTTTGAAGGCTTTTGTTAAAGGGAGTAAATTATAACACTGTAACCATATTTGACGTTTACTTTATGTACGTATTTCTGTAAAATGATGTAGCATGCATGTTTACATTTATAGGGGACCTTGTCTGAAGTGTCATCAACTGTCTACTGTTATCTTTTGGTGAGTTTGTTATCTTTATTTTTACACATGAAGACACGTAACAGCATAGAGCATATATCATTACATGTACAATACCTTTTTTACCAGGTGGTTGCTAAGAAGCAATTATGCTGTGCATGATTTTACTGCTTTGCTATTCTTGCCCTTTCCTCTTTTGAACTTGCATCTTGGAAATTCTCCAAACTGCCCAGCCTACCAGTGCCTTAAAAGGATGACCTCCTCTCATATGGTTCTGTGTGTCACTCTGGGCTGGAGGTTTCTTTTACAAGTTCCTACAGGTGGCCTACATTTGCACTATTGCAACCGCATTGTGTCTTATACAGATACAGAATCATTCGTTTTGCTTAGAATTTCACGCTGTAAACAAATATTTGAGTTGCATTTAATTTGTAGCAGTTAAATATTTAAAGAGTGCTGAAAGAAGATACATTTACTCATGCAGAAAAATTAGTCAAATCTATACTTTTGTTTTTACACTGATTCCTATAACCTCATGTTTTCACCTATTTTGTATCTGTATAATTTCATAAATGGGCCAGGTTAATAAGTGTTTTGTGTATTTAATAATTCGGAAATAAGTTACAATCATAATATTTAATAGTACGATAGATTACTAAACGTATAACTTCACATCAATATGGTATAAAACAAATTATAAACAGCTCTGTGATATATGATCTATGCTTGTGCGTCAACAGACACCATTGAATCTGATTGGTAGTAAATTTTCAGTGATTTATTATGTAATTTAATGTAGTTGCTCCGCCTATCTTTAAAGCAACGTCTACCTCCAGATCACTTGGCATTGGTTTACAGTGAGGGTGGAGAGTGGCACCACACTCTGTGACTTGAAGCAGATGACCTGCTCATTTGCTTTCACCCTAAAATTAGGCCAAGGAGCCACCCTAGACGTGTTGAAGAAATTTACTGCATTTCAACATATCATACACGCACACACACACAGACAGACAGAATCACAAGTCAATAATAATAATCATAAAAAATATCAAATTTATTGAAAATAACAAGCGGTAACGGGCTACAAATCACATTCTTATTATAACCATTCTCAATACCGATCTGTAGAAAATGCTCTTAAATGGACAAAAAAGCAGGTTTATATTAATAATATAAATATGATAAATGGACTAGTTCCAGTGTTTTCTTGAAAAACAAAAAGTGTGGTTGATTACACAATACAATGAAGAACAAGAGCAGATATAAGACAATTATATAACAGCAAGGAGCAAAACGAAGATTGATAATGACTTAGAATACAATGTAAGAACGACTTCAGAATCAGCTGCAAGAATTTTGAATATGTTTATGGATTGTTCTACTATTCATCAACTATTTACTTGTATCCAAGTCTATATAAATGTAAAAACAAATGGTCAAAGTATAAAAATAGCATAGGTAATCAATATAAAAACATGACAGAAATTGCCGTATCTATTCGATGTTCACATTCAGCTCATACTTGCATACATTGTTAAATATGAGCATATCAGCACAAATACTGCAGAACAATTCTGAGAAAAAGAGAAACCACAAATTTATATTCTGTGTAATTTGATCAGATATCTGACAATAAGTTTGTTTTTTACATTGTAAATGTGACAAACAAAAGAATACATCCTGCTTTCGTCATCAGAAATTAAAGACAGAAATACAAATACAATGCAATGCAATTGTTTCTTCCTTAATTGATTGAATCTATGTGTTAATGTATGTTCTTTGTGAATTATGTTTTTGATGTATTAAATTCTTCACAAGTCATCGTTGGACAAATCACCTAAAAAAGAGGGGGAAAAACAATATTAGTGAACAAAGTTTGTTGCAGATATATTTTACAATATCAGTCATTATTGTCATGTTCAAAATTACGTGATATCTGTTATTATTTGTTCAGGGGGCTGAAGATTTAATGGCTGTCAATATCAGTAAGGTTGCCCAGGCAGGCCTGCTTTCCCAGCAGTACCCACCACCTTTGCTTCCCAAACCTGGAAAAGAAAATGTCCGGCTCCAGAAACTATTAAAAAAAACAGCAAAGAAAAAAGCTGCTGCCCAAGCCTTACAGCCATCGGCACCCTTCCGCTCAAGTCTCTCTCCAGTAAATGAAGCAAGCCCTGACCTGGAGCACAGCGATCACTCAACTCCACCTAAGACTCCAGAGACACCTTTCTATATTAGCACGGTACACCCACGCTTCAACGTCCGACCACTATATCAGCATGTATCGTCTCCTTATCCTCATCACAGAGGATTCACTTATGGCCAGACAACAAGATTTTCGCCACAACCACATGTGGCTCCTGGCCACACCACTTACACAACCTCGCCAGGAATTGACATACATGTTACAGCTCCAATCACCATTCTTCAAATTTCACATAGAGCGGAAGTCAGCTCAGCTCTTACGAGCCATGTAATTACCTCTAAAACTCCAAGCCCTCAGCCAAATATTCCTAGAGCAGCAAAACCATTGTTTGAAGTTCCTCAGATCACCAATTACACTGCCAAGTCAGTAGTTTTACAAATACCTTATACATCAACAACAAGGAGTAAAACACCTACTGCAGAGTTACTGAGAGGCCCAACACCAACATTTGAGGTTAGAAGAATAGTGACACCAACATCTGAAATTCGAGACAGAACACCAACCAGAGAAATCAGAAAGGCTACAACACCAACTTTCGAAATCAAGCGGATTACAACCCCAACTTCTGAAATCAAGAAAACTCCAACTCCAACTTCTGAAACCAAGAAAGAGACAATTCCATCTTCTGAAATGAAAAGAGTCAGTACTTCTGCTTCAGGTATTAAACAAAATGGAACAGAGACACTTGAGGCAAAACAGGGTACAACTTCAACACTTGAGACGAAAGGGGTTACAACACCAGTAAGAGTGAAAACACCAACATATGACTTGATCTCAATAAGAACACTCATGGGGCGACCCAAGACACCCTCAGATCATGTGTCACGTGTTAGAGTTTCTGTGATTGAAATTTCACGACCAAATCCACTTTTATTTGCTGTATCTCCTGTGCATATGGAGGGCAGAAGATCCAAAACACCAACCTCAAGTTTGACTGGTCCGCGTGATGAAATGAATAAAGTTTCAACTCAGGTTAATGGCACGAGTCATTCAGAAATATATCAAAATGGAGACATAGATGTCAAATCAGCTGAACCCTTAAAAGAAAAACTGGATAAGGCCCTTTCAGAAAACCTGCCAAAACTTGAGTCATCAAAGCCAAAGACCCAAATACAGGAAAGCCCAAATCTTAATGCAAATGAGCATCCAAAGAAGGAAACCCCACAAACACTCAACATCGAACCCATACAAACTCATTTATCTTCAGTTGAGTATCAAAGACCATTATCTAAAGTCCCCCCATTTGCAGGTCAAAGACCCAAAACACCAACAGCACCTAAATCCAAACCAGCCTATTATGGACTGACACCTGCTGAATATGCAGCCCATGGAGGAATAAAGAGTTACTCGCCCAGCTTTAGCATTTCTACACCAACTGTTCTACCAAGTGTAGAAGCGACTCACCTTCCACAAGAACCAGTAGTACCTCAACCAGATGAAAATATGACCGTACCTAATAAAAACTCTGAAAAACAAGTCCAGCCACCTCAGACTGATGTTGTCAAAGATAAAATCACTGTGGTGCCTCCACCTCTAGACATTTCTAACACTACAGGGGACATTCCTAAGCAACCTGTGCCAGAATTAAAAGCAAAAAATGCTGATGTTAAAATCCCAACTATTGTGGTATCCGTAGCTGACACACCATCATCAGAAGCAAAAGCAGTGGCAATAAGTACTGTGACTCCGAGGGTAAGAACTCCAACCTATGGGTCTCCCAGACTTTCCCAAATGACACCAGCCCTTCCAACTGTGAAGGAAACTACTAAACCTGAAAGTAAGGCTGTGCTGTTGTCTGACCAAGATGTGGACAAGCCAGCACTTTCAAAAGTGTCGGAAGGTAAAGTAAATGCCATACCGACCAACGAATCAGAGAAGCCAACAGAGGCAAAAATGTCTCTGTTAGAGAGAATTAAGAAGCAGAAACTTACATCCGCTTCTTCTGAAAAACCTCTGGAAAAGGCTGAGGTTAAAGATGTGGTTAAGCCTTTGGCTAAACCAAAAGACCAAAAGGACATTGAAACAAAGGTCACTCAACCTGAGAAGGTTGACAAAGCGGAGACAAAAGCTAGTCCCCAACAAGAGATAAAGCCTGCAGTGGAAAAGAAGGAGAAAGATGAAGGATCCTCTCTGCCTGCAGAGTCTCTCTTGAAGGTGATGCAGAAACCAAAAGGTATGAAGTCAAAGCTCAGTGGCTGGTCTCGCCTTAAGAAACATATGGTGGTTGATGTAGAGGAACCCAAGTTTCCAGAGACAGAGCCTGGGTCAGAGAAAGATGTCCCTGCCACCACTGAACAAATTGAAAAACAAATGCAAAATAAGCCTGAAGACAAACCTATACTTAGTGAGAGCCAGGGCAGTAAAGACTCCCCTAGGGCAACGAAAATGTGGGATGCTGTTCTCTTCCAAATGTTCTCAACTGAAGAGAATATAATGCAACAAATTGAAGCAAATAAAACCGAGGAGCAAAAGACGATGGAGGCAGAACAGAAGACGCCAAAAGAGATTCCCACATTTGCACATCGATTGCCTGTTCTCCTGTATAGCCCACGGTTTGATGCCAGACGACTAAGAGAAGCAGCTTCACGACCAGCAACAAAGATTGCAACAGTTTTTGAAATGGGACTTATAGGCCGCAAAAATAAAGATGAAGAACCAAAAGACTTTAATAGAACAGCCAAAGGCTTCAGTGGTTAAACAACTGACTTGACAGATAACATAAATATTTGTTGTTAGTTTTCAACTCATCGGTAGAGTTCTGTTTATAATCCAATCCAATTCTTTACTTCTAGCTACACTTTTATAACTTTATAACAGATCAGTTGGCAAGTGAACTAAACAACCATTTTTCAAATGCACAATAACTAATTTGTAATATTGAAGCAATTGCCAATTGGCATTAAATTAACTACTTAGAATAATAAAGAAAATTAAAGACATTTTGCTTAAGGATTTCAAATCTTGCCATTTCTTTATGAGCATGTTATGTATTGATATTTTAAAAATAATACTTAAATACTTGAAAATAAGACAATTCAGTGAAAAGAATTACATCGACTCAAGCCTACTAAAGAGTATTTCTGGCTATGAAAATGTGCAATATGTGGAGTTTTTAGGTACCTAAAATATCAAGTTGCCTTATAAATTTTTTTATTTTTATTATAATGAAATACAAAATGGATTTTTCAAAGGAAAAACTAAATCTACAGCCAGTATTTGATGGTGCTTACAGCATAAAATGTAGGTAAAATTGCATAGCAAAATCGTTTGAGTATAAGCAATATAATTACATGAATTAAGGGTTTAGGAATAATTGAGTGTGAGGTTTAGGTGGGTGAGCAAGTGGAACCAGATACGAAAGAATAAAGAGCTAGTATAAGAAAGACATGTAAACAGTAAGTATGTTACGTTTTTTTATTTATGCTTCGCCTAATTAGTGCTTAGCAAGGCATGGCGCACTCTGCAGACTGCAAACATGGTGCTCATCGTTGACAAATAGCTTTCACTGATGGAGCCCTAAAATTGGTTTTCCATTTCCATTACTTCTATATGATTAGATGAATGACAGTGATTGCTGATTGTCAACACATGCATGTTCTCATTTCAGGCTTACATAATCAATTTTAGCCTTTGCCTTTTTGCATGTTTGTCTTTTGTTGCAGAAACTGTCAGAATGAAAATATATATTTTTTCTTTCCTGACAGTGATGTGTATAATGCTTTGCATTATAAGTTCACTGTACTAGATTAAATGTTATTTTATATATTTTTTTCTAATAAAATACTTGTTCTGAGTGACAATATCATTATTTTTCTTTTATATGACATCATGCTTCTGACATTAGCAACTGAATGAAAATATTTGCATTGTCTTAGCAGCTTGCTGTGATTTGAGATACACAGTACAGTATGTGTTAAAAATATTGTCAGAGGCCTAAAACTTGCAGACCGCAAGACTTGAAAAGCTTTTAATTTTGCAGATATAAAAAAGTGAGTTAGCCCATTGTAACTTGGAACTGTTATGTTGACTTAATTTAAGTTTTATAATAGTTAATTTACTTAATAATTTTAAGGCGACATGTTTACTCACTTTTTTTTTTTAAGTGAAATCAACTAATTACTTTCTACAGTGTATACAGTTGACTGAATTAGATAAGTTTGAAATCTTTTTAGGCCTATCATGAAAAAAGCATGCTTGAACTTGTGAGGAGATGGATAACATCAAGTCTTATTTTTTACAATGCTAAAATATTTACTATTATAAATATAGTCTTAGCTAGCCTGCTATGAAATTTGGTACAAACCTAACAACTAGTTAGCATATCTACCTATAACTCACCACAACTTTTTTTTTTGTTAAGCATTTTATTTCATACTGTTTATTTATTCCTTTAAATATCACAAGCAGTAATTTGCAACTGAAATAACTGTTAATGTTAAATTAAAAAAAGGTTTAAAAATGTAGTACATTATGTAACGTCTTACTTGATTTTCCGTTTGGGTAAGCACTGTAATGATCACCATCCGTGGGAATTTTTTCGTATTTGCCATGGCCTGTCACAACAAACTTGTACCGTTTCCCTGAAGAGGAGCCCTAAAAGGTAGTTACAAGAACAGTGGTGGCAATGCATTCATCATCTCCCTATGTTTATCAATGTGGGTTTTATCAATGATCATGCTTATCTGAATATTTACCTTTCCTCCCAGACCTGATCTCTCAGCTGCAGAACCTTCTCCAATAATTTCCCACATGTTCTTTTTCCGCATAACACCTCCTGATTTAACATCCTGGAAATGGACATAAGAAAGCATGCTTGAAAATCTCCCAAGTGTATGTCCATCACTCAATACATGATGTATCATAACATCTTTGTTCTGTTGAACACAAAATATGTTTTGAAGATTGCTGGAAAACCTGTAACCATTGACTTCTATACAGTACTATATGTGTTTTCTAGTATGTTACAGGTTTTCAGCTTTTTTCAGAATATCTTCTTTAGTCTTCAACAGAATACAAAAACTCAAAAAGGTTTGGAGCAACTTGAGGGTCAGTGAACAGTGAGAACATTTTCATTTTGGGGTAAACAATCCCTTTAATAGTTCACCTACACTGTAAAATATTTGACCTTAAATTTACAGTACATTACTGGCTAATAATTGCATAACTTTTACAGTAAGGTACTGTAAGTAAATTCACAGTAAATTACTGTGAGGTACTTCATAATAACAATAATTCTGTAAATATTTTTAAATATCAAAAAAGTGCCTGTACTAGCACAGAAATGAATGTGTATTAATTTCTATGTTGAATAAAATATTAATAGTGTTTGAATTCCTATAACTAACTTTTATTTCACAATAAAATTCTGAATACGTAAAATTTAACAGTTAAATCCTGTAAAGTTAAGCTAATGTAATTTAATGTGAAAAATTACAGTAACGTTGTGAAATTCTGGGAATTTATTACAGTGTAAAATGAGTTGAATGCAAGAACCAGAGCAGTCTGATTCAAGTCAATCAGGTCAACACAGACTCTAACTCAAAAGAATGATTCCTTCACATTTTGGGCATAACAGATATTTCAGAAAATTGCAAAAGCACTCCTTTTGTCTTCCATACACTGAAAGAAATAACTTTTTGATGTAGTAAAATCTAATAAATTTACTCTCATACTTTTTTATTGTAATATTTATTAAGTGTCAGAGATAACTAGAATTCCCCTTCATACAGGAACTTCAACGTGCATCTGGAACAGACTATGGGAGTACGTCAGACGACCAATCACTCTGAAGAGTAAGAAAACGGGCCAATGAAATGCCAAATTGAATTGGCAGAGCTCTGCTTCACAGCTGGCAGCAATGAGCCATCAGCGCTATATAAGCTGCACGCTGTGGAGTGAGCCTCAGAATTTAATTACTTCAGAGCCTCTCACAGAGACTGAAGACACGCTATCTGCCAACCTGATTTCAAAACTGAAACCAGTTTACTCACCAGTGCGGGAGATGACGCGACAGCGGCAGTCGATCTGGGCTTCCTGTCCCCTGGGCGTTTCGCTGGTGTGCACAAAAGAGCAGTTTCCATTAAAAGAGCAGATTCCCTAAGAGAGCAACACAGTCAATCAACACGTCTTTTTCAAGACGCTGTTCTGACTGTGCGTTTCTGGATGCGGTGGTTCCTATCTCCGGATGATGGGCACGGGTATCGCATCACACATCTGGGGGTCCAGCATGTCGATGCGGTGCTCGCGGACAGCTCATGCTCTCACTGTAAGAGCATGGCTGTTGCACAGCTAAGATCGCGGCTTCCAAGCCACCCCCGTTGCTCCCCGTGAAAGCGGTTAGCACGCGGGCAGATCTGAGGATTACAGTGGGGGTCTATCCGTCGCCTCCGGGCCCGCGGACCCCCCACTCCTCCACAGCACGCTCCATCCAAGCTTCGAGTGGTGGTGCGGTTCATCCCCCGGGATGCCCGCGCCTCTGCTTGATGACACCGGAGATCAGATGTCCATCGCGACATCGGAGGGCGAGCTGTCATGCTCAGATGACAGACCGGGCTCGCTTCCATCCTACGGGGTGCAATGCGTAGTCACGGTTCTCGAATCAGACATGATGGCTGCGCTTCCTGGGCTGCTTCGGTGGTGTGGCTGGAGATGGCTTGTCCCCCAGTCTCACCGCTGGACCGACTAGAGGTGTGGCGTGCGGGCTGATGTAAGATGAATCTTCCAGCTCCCGTCCACTTCTTCCCAGGGGCGCACAGCGAGCGCACGCTGGCATAGAGGGCTTTTTTCTCTGCACGGTCCTCGTGCGCTTCCGCCTTCACCTCCCCTGATGGCGAGGCGGCCAGTGGGTACGAAGCTATTCCTCAGGTGGTTGGCGCTGCCACCTGGAGGGGTAAGCTGAGACCCCCGTCCAAGGCGGGTGGGTTTTCTGTGTCTTTTTTTAATGGCCAGAGCCCACACCGTTGCGGGCCATGCCGCTTCTGCCCTGCACCACGGCACCTGCTGTGCTGCACAGGGGCGGTTCTTCCCCAGGCTTATGCGTAAGCACCGCACGGTGGTCGACTATGCTCTCATGACCTTCAAGTCGGCCGCCCGTGCCCTGGGGAGGACGATGGCCACACAGTGGTCCGGAAATGCCACCCTTGGCTTACCCTGGCAGATATGCGCCGCGCCGACAAAGTACGCTTTCTTAGCCCATATCCCAGGCAGGCCTACTCGGCGACACTGTCGGGGACTTTACCCAGGAGTCCTCTGTAGTGAGAGATCAGCCGTGCGCGATGAAGCAGGTCATCTCCTGGTGGGCTCGGAAAACTGCTCCCCCACCGGACCCGTCCGCGCTGGCTGTTCTTCGCCGAGAGCGCTCTTCCCGCGGCTCCAAAATGCTCCGCCGTCACAGCCCGTTATACTGGCTAGTGAACGCGCCGAGCCTCGCCGCAGGAAGTTGACGCTCCCGTCATAGGTCGCCGTAAAGTCCGGTAATCGGACCGCGAAGCGAACCTAAGGCGGGCCACTTGGAGAGGAGGAGAACCGTTCTTTCCCCAGTGGAGGGCTGGGGCTCCCCCGCGTATGAATGTAGCGATCCGAAAAGAGCGGCTTTTCCTCCCTCTGGGTGTGGAAGCCCAATTGCTGCCAGTATGGGACGCACTGCCTTCCAGCTCTCAGCTTTGGTGCACTTCGCCACAGGCTTTGAGGGCGCCAGAGGATGATCTCCTTTCTCGCACCTCCAGCCTCTCCGCAGGATCCTGGGAGGAAGGTAAGAGACTCTCTCTTATTTTCAGCTCTTCCTCGGGCCGCTCTGCTTCCCGGGGTGAGCACTCCCCTCCCGAGCTGCCCCTCCGTTGGCATGTCATTGATCAGTCCGATGGTGCCATTAGCGCAGGCTCTGCCAACCTGGTTAGCGCTGCCCAGCCCGTCGCGGTGGCTCATGTGGACGATCAGACTCGGCTATGCGATTCAATTCGCTATCCGCCCTCCCAGGTTCACGGGTGTTCATACTACGAGGGTTTCCCCCGAGAGCGCCCCTGTCTTGCGAGAGGAGATTGCTGTCCTCCTGGCGAAGGATGCAATCGAGCAGGTCCTTCCAGCCGAGATGAAGTGTGGGTTTTACAGCCCGTACTTCATCGTGCCGAAGAAGAGCGGTGGGTTATACCAATCCTATCTGTGCGTTTTGATCTGTCATCCGTTCAGGATGCTGATCAGGGTGCTCATGCAGAAACGCATCCCCCAGTGCGTCCGTCCGCGGGATAGGTTGCAGCTATAGACCTGAAGGACGCTCACTCCATGTCTCGCTCTCTCCCTCCTAAAGTGCGACGGGGCCTGAGCATGGCAGTAAATGGTCCTCCCCTTCGGCCTCTCCCTGTTCCATGCGTGGAGGATGCCCTGTGTTTCTTTGACGCACGCGCATCTGCATTTTTGATTATTCTTTGACTGGGTTAATTTTTTTTTCAGACCTTGAATTAGTCAATTATGCATAGGGACCTGGTGCTCTGGCACCTCGGCCTGTTGGGGTTTTGGGTCAACCGAGAATGAGCAAGCTCTCCCCCGGGCAGAGCTTCTCTCATCTCGGGTTGGAGCTGGACCCGGTCTCCATCACGGTGCGCTTTTAGCGCGCTGGGCTAGTGCTGCCCTGTCCGTTTAATTCGGCAGTTATAGTGGTTTCACTGAAGTTTTTCAGAGGCTCCTGGGGCATATGACATATTGTAGCCGCTATCACGCCGCTCAATTGTTAATATGAGACCACTTCAGCGCTGGCTTCGCGATCGGGTCCCCAGATGGGCATGGCGCGCGGAGACGCACCGGGTGTCCATCACTACGCTGTGTCTCCGCACCTTCAGCCCCTGGATGGACCTTGCCTTCTACGGGCCTGGGTGCCCTTAGAACAAGTGTCCAGTCATGCTGTCATTCGGACGGATGCTTCCAGTACGGGCTGGTGGGCTGTGTATATCGAGCATGCAGCCGCAGGTTTGTAAATCGAACTTCGGTTGCGTTGGCATTTAATTGCCTAGAGTTGTTGGCAGTGTTTCTCGCTCTCCGCCGGTTCCTACCGGTACGGGAGGGGGCACACGTGTCGGCCAGCATAGCTGCGATAGCGCACATCAGTCGTTTGGCTGATGTGCGCTACCGCCGAATGTCTCAGCTCGCTCGCCATCTGCTCCTCCGGAGTCATGCGGCTTAATAGCTGCGCGCCGTTCATATCCCATACATCTACCGTGCCAGCTTACATGCTCTCACGACAGTTACGTTTCTGGGAGAATGGAGACTCCACCCCACAGTCCAGCTGTTATGGGCACGCTTCAGAGAGGCCCAGGACATCCTGCCGCTTCTCCCGAGCGGCCCTTCGCCAGCTGCTTTCCCTGCTCTGCACGGATGCGCTGGCTTTCAGCTGGCCCTGGGTTTACGCAATATGTGTTTTCCCCAGTGAGCCTGAGCCGCGCAAGGTCGGGGAGACGAGGTGCGGGTCTCGCTCATTGCGCCTCCTTGGCCCAACCGGACCCGAGTTTCCAGACTCACACTCCTCGTGATGGCCCTCCCTGACGAATTCCCCGGAAGAAGTATTCCTTTTTCTGGGACGGGCAATGGTAATTAAGGGCCTAGGGGACGTTGGAAGGTTGCGCTCTTGGTGATGCTTGTGCGCCCACGCTATGCTTGGCAAACTTCACATCAGGAGCGTGACGGGCTTAGCTGCTGTGGCGTTTTCCATACAGTCTCCCATAGTCTGTTCCAGACGCACGTTGAAGTTCCCGTATGAAGGGGAATGTCCTGGTTACGTCCGTAACCCACATTCCCCGAATAAGGGAACGGAGACGTGCGTCTCCACTGCCACAGCAGCTGAGTCTCCAGCTGATTAGCTGAGTGATCGGCTCTTCAGCAGGCAAATTCTGAGGCTCACTCCACAGCGTGCAGCTTATATAGCGCTGATGGCTCATTGCTGCCAGCTGTGGAGCAGAGCTCTGCCAATTCAATTTGGCATTTCATTGGCCCGTTTTCTTACTCTTCAGAGTGATTGGTCGTCTGACGTACTCCTATAGTCTGTTCCAGACGCACGTCTCCGTTCCCTTATTCGGGGAACGTGGGTTACGGACGTAACCAGGACGTTTTCTAAGTAAATATTTAATATTTACACATTTCATGTAATACATTAAATGAGTGGAAAGAGTTAAATATTAATATTTATTTACTTGTAATATTTAAATATTTTCTAATCGTCACAAACCTAGTAATGTTAAGTAAATTTTAATAGTTGGATATGTCGCAATGGATGTGTAGTTCCCAGCCTGCTTTGCGGGGGATTGAAATTATGCATTTCAAGTAGAAATGTGTGTCTTAATTAAACCTAGTTACACCAAATGTACAAATTTTTAACTAATAAGATTTATTTAAATTGATAAAAGCAATGTTCCTTCTGCTAAAACAAGAACTCGACATTACTTAGTTCATTTAAATAAATATATAGACTCAAAATGAAAGATAATCAATTAACTTTTACTTCATTCATTTAGGAGTGTTAGGTTTAAACATTAAGTACATTTTACATGATATTGACAGGTTAATTGTACCTGATGTAAGATAGTAAAACTTGAAATTTGTTTGTGCAAATTGTTACGAGGATTTTTTTAAAGTAAATCTTAAGAGTTATTTATTTCAGGAGACTGAACATCACACAACATGAGGGCGAGTAAATGATTTTGGAAGATTTGTTCGACATAAACCAGAGGCTTGTCATGGTAAACTTTACCTAATTTTAAAGGTATGTAGAATCATTCAATAAGTGATTCAAAGATATGCAATCACACAGCTCAATGATTTTCCTAAAGACAGAAACAGGCAATGTTTTCTCTTAAAAACGCTTACGTTTGATAGAAACAATGTTCCATACATCTGGAAATAATGAACTGAAGGTTTTTTCTTTAGACCTTAACCGCCAACATTGTAAACCACATACCCACATCACAGAACACTGCAGTTTATAGGGCATAGTGATTGATGAACTGGATTTTGTGAAAATGAATAGGAAAGTTGCAGTAGATCATTCAGCCACAAGGTGGCACAATACATTAACCATTTTGTGATTTTAAAGTGTACATATGTTTTCATTCATTCATTCATTCATTTTCTTTTCGGCTTAGTCCCTTTATTAATCTGGGGTCGCCACAGCGGGATGAACCGCCAACTTATCCAGCATATGTTTTACGCAGCGGATGCCCTTCCAGCTGCAACCCATCACTGGGAAACATTCATATACACTCATTCACACACATACACTACGGACAATTTTAGCTTACCCAATTCACCTACACTGCATGTCTTTGGACTTGTGGGGGAAACCGGAGCACCCGGAGGAAACCCACGCGAACACAGGGAGAACATGCAAACTCCACACAGAAATGCCAACTGACCCAGCCAAGGCTCGAACCAGCGACCTTCTTGCTGTGAGGCGAACGTGCTACCCACTGCGCCACCGCGTCGCCCACATATGTTTTCAACTATATTTAAATACATATATAATAATAATAATAATATATATACCTACATACTACCAATACATATATCTCTGCCCAGCTCTTTGGTTGCTATCCAATCATTGCATGTTCATTAATAGACTTACAGATGCTGCAGAAGGGGAGTGTCTGTTCCCCCCTTCCGGACTTCCTTTCACCCAATGGTTGATCAGGTTTGCTACACCTACTTTCACACAGTCGGCATCCTAAAGATATAAAACCAAACATAAATGAACACACTTGTTGAACAGCATATAGTGCAAAGAACTTGTTTTTTGGTATGTTTTAGTTCTTGCTGTATGTGTGAGGGTGTGATCAGGCAGTATTCACAAAGTCATGATTGATCAAAGTCATGATTGATCTGGCTAATATTTCCCAAGAATTCCTACACAATATCCTCCCACTGATGGATCTTTAAATGTGTCAGACTCTGGCAAACTGATAGTGTGAGCATGTTTGAATTAGAAAGTGTAAAGAGCAGATGTTTTTCCACACTACATGACTACATGACCTATCTCATGCTGCTGCTCCAACACTGGGGCCGCCTCGTGACCTCCATGCTTGCACAATCTGATACTCATTCAGAGTAATAATAGAAGTGCCCTGACATCACTGTTTTCCTTCATAATGCTTAGAAGCATGTATGAAGATGATTTCTTATTAGTTTGACATGTTTCAGACCCACTAACTTCCAGTCAGGTTTGAAATACAGCATAAGGTAACATTACACCATAGTTTCAACTAAAGATAGTCAGTCTTAGTCAATTTTTATGCATATAGACAACATTTTAGGGGCAAAAAATGCAAACGCAAACTTTTGAAAAGGGTTTTTCTTTCTTTAAGAAATTAAACTGTTATTGTGTTTGAAGAAACAGCAAAAACACGATTAAATATTTTGTGAAACATTTGTGAATACTTGTCAACAATTGCAGACTATAGAACTGCATATGTGCAGATGTATTTTTTTTTACAATGTGACTGGACTGGCATTCATGATACATGAATATTGTCAGTCATTGGGTCTGCATTAACAAGGACTGTTTATACAAAGCTTAAAATTTTTAGCACTTCGTTGTCACAATAATACCCCAAACAGTCCAGTTTTATAATGCTTGGATCTTTAAATTATTAGTACGCTATCGTGATACTACAAAAATGACTAATAAATGACTCCCAGTTGGACACAACACAAAGTTAAGTGAATGAACACAGAGGTTTCACTGTGGGTGTGAGTCAAAAATGAACATCTCTGATTTCTGACCTTAGAAGGGGTTCCCTTTAGGCTGGTTGGACTCCAGGCTTCTCCTCCTTCAAACAGATTTTTTTTGGAGGTCACCGGAGCGGAGACACAGGGCATGTCCACTACTGCTGACTTAAGCGGTTTTGCTTCTTTAGAAGAGATCTGAAACACATTTAATGATCAGGCTCAGTGAATAAGAGGAATACATTGTTTTCAAGAAAATGCTGCAAATGTAACAATAGAATCTCTCGTGAGACAGTAATGAAAGATTTAATAACTCTACAGAAATCATTTGATCCGACTGCTGGCAGAGACAGACCTGATAGCTTTAAATAAAACTTTAACTTTAAAAGATCATTCTTAAACAAAGCATTTAATGCTTAAAAAACTATGTAAAACAGTTAGCTGACTTTACTTTTAAAAAGTGAGTAAACCCATTGCTTTTAAAGTGATTAGCTGATTTAAAAATAGTGAATAAAACTGTTGCCCTAAAATGATTATATGCATGATCATGAAAATTAAGGGTCACACTTTATGTTGATGGTCCGTTTGTTGAATTTAAGTTACATTGCATCTACATGCCAACTCATTAGATTATAAGTAGACTTAGGTTGGGGTTAGGGATAGGGTTAGTGTAAGTTGACATGTACTTGCAAAGTTTCTTATAGTCAGTTAAATGTCTGTTGAAGGAGCAGTATCAGCAGATATTAAGCAGACAGTCTACTAATACTCAAATGGACCATCAAAATAAAGTGTTACCCAATTAAGATAAGTCAATTTAATGTTGACATCAGATTACATTTTGAGTCAGGTTTCTGCTGTCTCCCAGCTCAGAAAAGTTTAAGTTTATGTGCTGCTTGTTTTTTATTTTTTATAAACTGTTTGAGTGTATTTATGTGCCATAATTGGCCTGTTTGAATTTTGTGCCCATTTAAACATAACCAGCTTGTTCTTCATGTGTGCCAGCCTCCTGTTTACCCCCACCTCTTTGTATAAGCAGATAGCAAAGAGACTAAGAATGGCGCCTTTTGTTTCTTTGCATTTGAACAATGAACTGATTCTGGCATACAGTCTGCTCTGTGATCTGATGTGAAGGTTCACAGGTGCCCTTAAACAGAATCCCAGCTTCAGAAGAGGCAACAGTAAAATTGATTAGTTTTATATATGAAGGGAATGCCAAAAAATAATGGGCAAAAATGTTCTTTTGTGTGCAATTTTTTTTTCTCCGGACTGCTTTATGACCTCAGGCAATTTCGATGTTGGACTCACATCATAATTCTATTTAAACAATGTAGCTGTACAATTAGTCTGAAAGATGGAAGTATTTTTTTTGTGTGTATAATTTGTCTTTGGTTATTAAATGTTAGTTTCAGAATCAGATCATCATCCCTCATGTGCAGAGCTGAGTTTGTCAGCACTACAAAAATGCTTTTCTTACTTAAATTTTTTTGTCTTGTTTCTAGTCCAAATATCTAAAACTTCTAAAATCAAGAAGCATTTTCTAGACAAGCGGAAAATATTGCCTTGTTTTAAGAAATAATAAGTGAAAATTAAGTGAGTTTTCCCTAAAATAAGATAAATAATCTGCCAATGGGGTGAGCAAAATAATCTTATGTCAAAAGGAAAAAATAGATAATTTTCTTACGCCACTGGCAGATTATTTTGCTAATTTTAAGGAAAAACTCACTTAATTTTGGCATATTATTTCTTAAAACAAGACAATATTTTTCGCTTGTCTAGAAAATGCTTCTTGATTTAAGAATTTTTAGATATTTGGACTAGAAACAAGACAAAAAATCTAATTAAAAAGAGCATTTTTTTGCTGTGAGTGTGTTGTTGTACACACTAACCAGCTCAGAAACTGCAGCCGAGTATTTGTTAAATACACCAGTGTTACTTTTTATATTTATAGATGTTTGTTTGACTACATTTTACATTGATAATGGCGGGCTGCATTGTCAAGCAATGATACATTATACAGGAGAAGGCTCATCTCCATCTTACATTTTGTCATTATAATGTGGAAACAGCTTCAAACGCTCCTTCATGTCAGTAATACAGGAAAAAGTCAGGCTTGGTTGTGTGTGTGATGCGCTGGTTTAACTCCTCAAAAATGGATCAGAAAGGGGCACAGAAGCAGTAGATCATTAGCAATTAAAAGAGCTATTAAGCGAAACAGCTTACTGTGGATGGAGGTGCTTTTTACAGGGTAAAAAAAGTGTGTTTATTTACACCATTGTGAAATTTAACCAAACTAAATTATAGACTTTTCTTTAAAACACTAAAGAATCATATCAACTTGTGTAAAATGGACATCTGATGACATCTTTAACAGTTCCAAGTTACAACATGTTTACTAACTTATTAAAGTAAATTCAACTTGTCACTTTTAAGGCAACAGGTTTATTAACTTCTTTAAGTAATGTAACTAATTACATTTTACAGTGAATTTACTGTCCATATTTTTACTATAAATGTATATACAGTTCTAACACATAAAAGCACAACAAATAGCAAGGTACCTCGATGGCATGTGTGTATTGTTCCAGTTTGTCATCAATCTTGGGCAGCAGTACAGGTCTCTGGGTCTTCTTGAAACTGTTACTGTTTGCAAAACAAAGATTCTTGATTATTATACACCACTTTCAGTATTTAAAATAAAGTACAAAATACTGTGATCTCAACTAAAACGAAACGGAAATCTAAAAATATACTAAAATAAAAACTAATTACATAAAACGTGTCAAACTATCAAACTGTGATTTTTATAATATAAAAACATGTTTATTCTTACATTGTATTATGTATGAAAATATGATATATGGTAAAATAAAATATTAAAAAGACATAACTTTTTTTTATTAAATTGTGTCCTGAGCTTTTTGTGTATATGGTGATAAGTCTTATTTTAATCCACAGCAATATCTTACTAGACAGTAAGAAAGTCAGTAAAAGCATATTCTGCACATCTGGTTAAAGTTAGTCAACCCATAAATCATAGCTGACAAGGTGATGGATTAACAAAGTATTACAATGAACCATGCCACTTAGGTCAATATTTACTTTTAGACAACAGCCATTTTGCCAGAATACTTTTAAGTTTTTATCAAGAATCTGCCATTTAATGTACAACAAAGTCTCAGAGGCCAAGAATGTCAACTAGATTGCACACATGCTCATTCACTGTGTTTTACTAGAGTTTTATGTTGCTGAATGAACCCACCTCTTCTTTAAAGAACGATTCAGGGATTCTGTCCTTTCAGTTATCTGGAATGTAAAAAAAAAGTACTTTAAAATGTAACAACTTGACAAATATTA
>CAIGQV010019532.1:5641047-5676086 GCA_903798115.1 Danio jaintianensis
GAATGAATGAATGAATGAATGAATGAATGAATGAATGAATGAATGAAACATAGAATCTAACTGACCTAATTAAGGCTATGTTTAAACTAAAGTGCTGTACTAAATATTTTAAAGGTTATAAATGAAAACATTATAAAAGTAATTCCTATTTACATATTATTTATTCACATGACTGAGCCAAACTGTCAAAAACAGTGACGTGACAGACAAGCAGATTTATGAGTGTGGATGTGAATATATGCATGTGAATGTATTCATTGACGGTTAAGCTGATTTGAAGTTCCCGGTTGAGCCTGCAAATGTTGCGGCTGACTAATCAGAATTGAGTATTGCAGACAACCGTGTAATAACATTAGTTAATGCACTGTTACACAAAAGAATGAATAAAGACTGTAATAAATTTACTGTTCATTGTTTGTCTATACATTAACTAACATTAACTAATGGAACCTTATTTTAAAGTGTTATTGAACAGCGGTATCATCTCATCAAGATGTTTTGAATTACATCTTGGTAGGAGTTAATAATGTGCTTCTCAAGATGCAGAAACACAGGGGTTTTAAAGAACAAACGGGTTTGCATTCATAACCCAAATATAGTATAAAGACCAAACCAGCTATAGTTTCATGGACGGCTCATGGCAGAATACGATGTGTCACACACAGTTCCCGTAACTCTGATTATTATAGGCTGTTAATCACTCAGTCAGGATTACTTCATTTTTTTGGGCAGGAGCCACTCGAATGATATCAGTCCTGCCAATGATGTCATTCAAGATCTGATTTATTTACCACTATCATTCTGATTGTGTAGCCTGCCTTTCTTTTTCCCCCTCATGTCTGGAAATAACATCTTCCAAGAATTTTGGAAGTGAAAACAGATTTTCAGTGGTGATCGCATTTTCAAACGCAGACTGACAAAATGGTTCTCAGACCTATTTCTGAATTAAATGGGAATAATAAAGTGAGAGACGGACAGAAAAATGCCTGACTTATGTTCAGCATGTATCACCTCCCCTGACAATGTGTTGACTAAACTTCCACAGACTGGTGCCCTAGGGCAGAAAGGATTTGGAGGGTTTGACGGATTGGGAAATGTTTTTTCTCTATTGTTGCTTGTCCTAAATTACTTCAGCCAAGTCTGGTCTTGCAGAGCACAGTCTGACCTACATGGGTCAGTCAAAAATGGGTCACATGGAAGTTGAACTCTGGCCCGTGTGTCCCTTTCTAGCTCTTAACCTTAAAGAGATAGTTCACCCAAAAATGAAAATGACCTCATCATTTATTCTCCCTCATGTGATATTTAAACCTTTGTGTGTTTCTTTCTTCTCTTAAACACAAATGAAGATATTTGGAAGATTTGTGGTTGCTGTCACCCATTGACTTCCACAGTAGAAAATAAATCAACATAGGCTCATTCTGAAAACGTAGCCCTATATATATTTCTGGAGATCGCAAATTATGTAGCCAGAAGTACGTATGGCTGCATTTCATATTTAAAACGAATGCTATACGGGGCGGTATGACACCCTTCCTTTTCGCGCTTACCAGCTCACCGCTTACCTCCGTATGGACAGCTTTCCTGCTGTTACCAGTTTGACCAGTAGCTTGCCATGTACGTCGGCAGACTTGAGACGCAGAGAGGAGCTGACCACGACAACGGGGTCCAAGTCCGGCGAAGAACGGTTTCAGAAAGTGGGTAAGACAAAAACAGAAGCCAAAAAATAAAACAAACAAGTAAATAACAGGGTGAAGATGTGGTAAAATCTGAAAACGTGGTAAAAATCATTTTGTTTTTCTGGATTGCTTTTTAAAACTGTATGTTGGGTTTAGGGAAGGGGAGGGGCGGGGCGGGTCAATCGTTGCTTTTGAAAACATTATAGGTTGGGTTTAGGGAAGGGGGGCGGGTCAATCGTTGCTTTTGAAAACACTATTGGTTGGGTTTAGGGAAGGAGGAGGGTGGGTCAGTCGATTGGTCAGTCAGCCAGTCAGTCAGTCAGTTAGTCGACAGCGGCCTCTGGTGGAATTACGTGAGAACAGCAGGCGTGAATGACAGTCGCGAGAGAAATTTGAGATCTCAAAAAGCGTACACAGCGGCCTCTGGTGGATTCGCGAAAACAAAAACTGCAAAAAAAACGTAGCTCCTGGGACGTATTTGGCACTCTCCAGAAATGTATATAGCGGTACGTTTTCAGAATGAGCCTGGGTTAAAATAAATACTATTGAAGTCAATATGTGCTAGAGGTCAGCATTTTTTTCAAAATATCTTATTTTGTGTTCAACAGAAGAATGAAACTCAAACCGGTTTTGAACAAGTGGCAGAATTTGCATTTTTGGGTGATAATTATTAAAGTGAAACTGATCAAAAAAGCTTTGTTTTCAGGCAATGTACAGTACAGGAAATATGGGTGTATGAGTTTTGTTCTGTTCTATAGTGTTATTAGTGTATTTTTATGTGTTTTGTTTATTGAATGAAAGACTATTTCATGCTGCACAGAAGAAAGAATGTAATACAGGTTTAGAACAGCATGAGGGTGAGTAAATGATGGACAGTGTTTTGATTTTACTGTAGGTGAACTATATCTTTAAGGCCTGTGTTTACACAAGCAACTAGAACTAATTCATTTTTTAGTTGCAGTATTTCTGGCAATGTGAATTTAATGAAAGAGAGTTATGACGCCAAATGTTGTGCTTCAGTTTAAGAATTAGTTACTTTGCAAGTATGTAAATGAACTAAATCAATGTGTATAGTATAAATGTAATCCAGACATATTATATTTGTCATGTTATCTTTATCATATAATCTTCAAATACAAAACAACTGGAAGTCAATCATCACTGAACAGAAAACAAAACAATAAATGGTTCATGAGAATTGTGCGTGAGTTACAGAAGTGTCATAAAAAAAACTATAAGTGTATTAAGTGTCTTTAAACAAAGTGTGTGAAATATAATCATGCCAACACACACATGGTTTGACTGTGTAAGGGTGGCAGTTTTCTTTATTTTAGTTTATTTACTGTGCCATAGACATACAGTTTATGAAGTTTGACCTTATTGAGGTGGTGATTTTTTTGAAAGGCATATGTTTGCATATGTATATGTCAATAATTAATTATTACTCATAAGTAAACCAGCATCTAATGTTTGTATATGTACACTATATCCCAATGTATAATTATGTTGCTTATGTAAATATAATCTCAAAACCAGCAATTGTATGGGTAGTTGGGCTTTACTATTAGATTTAATCAGTTAAAAGATATGAATATGGTATAAATATATAACTGTAGAAAAAGCCAGATCCGATTAGTTAAATTCTATGAGACTGGTTTACTTAATATTCGGGGGCAAAATTATCCAAATGGATGGAAATTGTATATGCAATCAAAATACATCAATCTTATTTGTTAGGCCTAAATATTCTTCGAGTGTATGTCTCTTTCCTCTTTACTTCATGTTACATCACAAACGAGAACACTGAAGAAACTTAAAATGAATTACTACGTTATAAAGTATGTGTACAATTTACTGGGGCAGCATGGGGGCGCAGTGGGTAGCGCTGTCGCCTCACAGCAAGAAGGTCGCTGGTTTGAGCCCCGGCTGGGTCAGTTGTCATTTCTGTGTGGCGTTTGAATGTTCTCCCCATGTTGGCGTGGGTTTCCTCCGGGTGCTCTGGTTTCCCCCACAAGTCTAAAGACATGTGCTATAGGTGAACGGGGTAAGCTAAATTGTGTGTATGTCCTGGTCCTTTCTGTTACGAAACACCAACATGGTGCAGCTAAATATCAGCTTCGATATAAATGGCCTTGGGAGTAAGTAAGTACAATTTACTGAAATGTAGGATACATTCAGGATACAATCTATTAAATTTTCTGAATCAGCATTTCAACCATGGAAAGATGTCAAGAGAAATGTTATGTGATATAAACTTCCAGTTTTTAAAACAATAAAGAAAAATACTAGCTGAAGCCAACTCTAATGACAAACACACTAATGTCCATTTGAAAGTCTTCAGTTTTTCCATCTCATGCTAAGACGTGAAGAGCAAAAAGTTCCTGCTGTACTGTACCACATTGTTCTCAACTTTACTGTTTTCTGATCCTCTTTGTTAAAAAGAAAAAAAAAAACTCGTTCTTAATTGAAACCATCTAAATGATCCCTTTTGTTCTCATTTACAAGGAAGCAAATCCCTGCTTTGTTTGTTTACAGGAAAACTAATCCTGCTGTTTGGGATCTGAATGATGGATGCTGTAATTTCCTCCTCTCTCATTTTCTATCTGCACTGAGGGGTGTATGGGCAGCTGTGAGCTTTATTGACTCTGTGAGTCAGATGATGTCATCCGGACAGATTTAAAGAGATATTTTCCCAGGCATGTTAGTATCGTCTTGCTGTCAGTGTGTGGTCGCATCAGTGCAAACCTCACACATGTTTTCCCAGTGATCCCTGAATGACTCAAGTCATTTTAAATCACTGATCAAAGATGTGGAAAGTGCGCAGTTATGAATTATGACATCTGCAGTCATGTAATTTGAAGGATGTTATTTATTTCTTAGCACACTTCAAAAGGAAAGGATTCTTAAATGACTGTGCACATACATTCCAGATAAATCAACATTCCAACTCTGGGAAGTGGGGTAAGATTTTGTCAAATGACTAGGCTATACAGTACATTCAATTCATTAGTTCACCCAAAATGTAAATTCTGTCATTATCTACTCAGTCTTAACTTGTCACATGGTTGAGTTTCTTTCTTTTGTTGAATACAAAAGGTGTTTTTCCTATACTATGGATGTCAAAGGTGACTATTTCCAATATTCTTCAGAAGATCTTCTTTTCCATTCAACACACAAAAATAGTATGTATATATTCTTTTATTTTTGGGTGAGCTATTCCTTTAACCCAACAACTACAACTATAGAATGAGCATTTTTGTACATTTTGGCCATTCGCTCACAAATTTAAGGGTCTAAAAACACACTTTTGAAAGCAGATTTCAAACTGCTGTATAAACAACAAAAAAAAACACATTTTTGTGAAACACAACATGTCTAATATGCATAATTTCACGTTTTTAGTCACTTTCATGGTTTGTGAGGGGGGATGTTGTCAGTGTTGTTGTATGTACGTGAAACATTTAAAAAAAAATATATATAAAATAATTATAAAATCAATAAATAAAAAGCTTTTCTTTTTTAGCACATTGTCATGTCTTTTAATGCTTCCCTTTATGTTAAGAACTTGTTGCTCATTGGTGAAATGTCAATGTTCAATGTCAAAGATTAACCGGTCTTTAAAAATATATTCCATATATGCTGATGACCTGCTAAACTACTAACAATTATTCATTCATTCATTCATTCATTCATTCATTCATTCATTCATTCATTCATTCATTCATTCATGTTTAGTCCCTTATTTATCACAGCAGAATGAACCAACTATTCCAGCATATGTTTTATGCAGCGGATGCCCTTCCAGCCACAACCCAGCACTGGAAAACACCCATACACTCTCACATTCACACACACACTCGTACACTACGGCCAATTTAGTTTATTCAATTCACCTATAGCACATGTCTTTGGATTGTGGGGGAACACGGGGAGAACATGCAAACCCCACACAGAAATGCCATCCGGCCCAGCCAGGACTCAAACCGGTGACCTTCTTGCTGTGAGGCCACAGTGCTAACCACTGAGCCACCGTTCTGCCCTACTAACAATTTGTGATAATTTTATTTTTAATTACATGATAATTTGCCTTTAATGCAAAACTATTCACTTTGGGTATTATTAAAGATTTATATATTTTGGAAAATTATTTTGGAAAATCTGAATAGCATTATAAAGAACAATTTGTGTAATAATGGGACCATGGAAAAAGGTTGTAACAATAGGAAACAGAATGGCTAGATTTGTGTTGTAAGATGATTGTGTATTAGAAGTTGTTATTTTCTCATCACATATTAAGCCTAATTTTAAATCTCTCTTATTTCTCATTGCCTAAAGGGTAACATCGGTGGCACATCTTATCCCACACCCCTGTGTAAGACCCTAATGCTTAACTAAACGTAACACAGTGCCCTCTGTGTTTATTCTACTCCTGCCTGAAACCTTCAAAAAACAGAGCCAGTAAAGTTTATTCCCCCTTTCAGTCAAATGTCTAAACCCTTGCATTCCAGCAGCCCTTATCAGACTATCGTAAATAGAAGAGCAGCTCGTGCAAAGTCCATGGATTAGGGGGTCATGGCTTTCCCCACAACAACAAAAAAACATTTTGTGGTAGTTAAAAACAATAGCAAGAAATCTATAGAAAGTATACATGCTATCAACTCTAAAACAGTTTGACATATTGTTTGACATATTGTGTGAACGGAAAAGGTTATAATGGTTTCAAAAATGTTGAGACAAGTGTATACAAAACACAGTGGTGTAAAGTAACAAACTACAAATACTCAAATTACTGTAATTGAGTAGTTTTTCTTAGAAATTGTAATTTACTAAGTAGTTTTAAAAATGTGTACTTTTACTTTCCCTTGAGTACATTTTTAGTGCAGTATCAGTACTTTTACTCCACTACTTTCCTTCAACCTGCAGTCACTACTTTATTTTTTCTTGACGATGGGGATTAGAAAAATCAGTCCTGTGATTCCTGTCCAATCAAATCGCACATAGAAGGTAAGTCATAATGAACTATCTCAAGACATGGGCGATTTATAATTGCAGCAAATTGCTTGGAAGCATTAAAAGTGTCCAAGAAGATGTCCAAAATCTTTACACGCATTGTCCCAGAGAATGTTTACATGCATGTCAGTGATGAGAAGATGACGGATAAGTCTCAGTTTCTGATGGTAGGTTCAGAATTTGGTTTAAAATAAATTTACTGTATGATGACTAAAATGGCCTTAAACTCCCAGCAGGCACAAGACGTCAACATGACATCAGATTAACATTGTTGGGCAACGTTGTGGGGACGTTGCATTTTGTTTGGAAATGAAAATCGGGTTGACAACAGAACCCAACGTCAGGCTGACGTCAATGTCCAACGTCTAACCTAAAATCAACCAAATATCAACGTCTAATGATGTTCCAGCTTGACGTTGTGTGGACATTACCACTATGATGTCTATCAGGTGTTGGATTTTGGTTGCCATACCTGACGAATAAATGTCAGTATTTGATGTTAATATGACGTTGGTTTAAGATGTTGGCTTGACGTTGGATTTTGGTCACTTTCCAACGCAACCTAAAATTAACCAAATATCAACATCATTTGACGTCGTTATTGGATGTCAAAATAATGTTGTCTTTAAACACTGGCTAGACACTGAATTTTGGTCACCTGACGTCACGACCTTACTCTAACCTAATATTAATGTCTTATGACGTTGTGTGCCTACTGGGCAATAACTAAATGCACTACAGAATGTTACTTTTACACACATCCACAAATTACATGTAAATGCATCAGCTTTTTACAGCGTAATACTCACTACTGACTACTCTTGAGTACTTTTGAAAGGTCTACATTTTACTCATACTTTGAATAATATTTACAACAGATACTTTTACTCTACTTGCATTACATTTTTAGGCAAGTAATGGTACTTTTACTTGAGTATGATTTTTTTAGTATCTTTCCACTACTGACAAAACACAGTGCTGTAACTGACATTTCCGAAACGTGTTATAGAAAACCACACAGTGGTTTTTGGACAATGTAAGCCATTAATGGAGAAAGCACCTTGCTGAGTGTGAGAATAGACTGTTTTTGGCAGCTTTCAAAAGCTTAGGGGAAGTAAATCCCGTCAGACAATAATCTAACCTGTTTGTGTTTGACAAAGAAGAGCTGATCCACCTTAAATCATTGCTTTTAAGAACCGAATATTATATGCGCATCCTGAGAGTTCATGCTTTTTCTTGTCTTTTATACTGTATGTCATATTTGACACTATATAAATGAGTAAAACACAAAAAAGGGGCTTTCAAGCATCAAAACAAGAAAACCGTACTACGTTTGTACTTTTATTTTCACACATTAAGATGAACAGCATCCTGTTAAGGGGTTATTCTTTTTTTGAGCAAAAAACTATGAATATTATACATTTTTACAATGATTTTACAATCATTTGATGACATATTTAAAAACTTTGTCACATTTTATTTCAAGGTACAATTCTCACTAATACACCATTAACTATGATTTTGCCTCATTAAACGCTTAATACTTATACCCAATACTTAAACCCAACTACTAATAACTATTAAAAAGTGGCGTTTTAATAGTTATTAAGGTAGTAGTTGGGTTTAGGTGGGTTAGAGATGTAGAATAAGATCATGCAGATAATCAGCTAATATTTTAATAATAGGGAGGTAATAAGCCACTAATTAATAGTGAGAACTGGCACATAAACTAAAGTGTTAGCATCTCTCCAGACTCTATTTAAAGATGACAGTGCAAGCCTAAATGACTAATTCATTGGGATTTAAAATCATTATTACTTTTATTTATTTTACAGAAAAATGTAAAAGTAAAAATGTAATAAATAACCCAAATGTACAAATAAAAAATGTCAAATTGTAATAAATAACTTCTCGCTTATATAAACATATAACGCTAAATGATGTTTAATTAATCTTGTCGTTTCATTTTCACAAAATGTATTTGAAACATAAAATTTTTATATGCATCTAATATGCTTTGTATATTTGTGTGAATTAAAATTAATACTCAGTCATCATTTACTTATTAAACCAGTACTTTTGTGTTCCTCAGAAGAAAGCCATGCATGTTTTCGGTGTTGGAGAAAGTTACTTTTAAAAGTGATATATTACAATCTTGTGTTTCTTCTTGACAAAAGTATAGCTAAATGTGTTTCTTAGTTACTTTTTAAGTAAAGTCAATGTGTTGTGCTACATTTGCATTACGTTTTTTTCATATGGCCAAAGCTTGCTTGTTAGTAAATATATTTAAAAAACTATTTTAACAACTTTAAGTGAATAAAGATCAGGCTGATGGAAATGTATATTCAGGTTTGTACAGTTGAGGAGCAACTCAAACCAAGCTTTTTGGATTGCATGAAGAATAGGATGCAGGAAAAGAAAGTTCAATACTTTATACAGCAATTAATGTTTTTCGTGTATTTTACAGTTGTTATTAACTTTAAGGAATACTGAATACTTTTTATGTAATTCAATTCAATTCAATTCAATTCATCTTTATTTCTATAGCGCTTTTACAATGTAGACTGTGTCAAAGCAGCTTCACATAGAAGATTATAGTGAATTGGAATGGTGTCCGTTCAGTTTTTAGAGTTTAAGTTCAGTTCAGTTCAGTGTGGTTTAATTTTCACTGCTGAGAGTCCAAACAAGAGCAAATCCATCGATGCTCAGCTCTACAGGTCCCGAACCATGCAAGCCAGTGGCGACAGCGGCGAGGAACGAACTTCACCTAAGTGAGATGACTAAATACATGTTTACATTTAAACTAGAACTACAGTTAATTTAGATGTTTCTTAAAACAGGAATAGAAGAGCTGTCAATCAATAAACGGGAAAACAATGTATCTCAGACATTTTCCTACACTGTAAGAAAATATCCGTTAATTAACAGTTTTCGTATTTTGTGTTTTTCGTTTATTTACAGTTATGAATTGCATTATGGGATGTTGATCTCTGCTATGTCGACTTTTGATGTTGAAAATTCAACTCTGCAGTTTAATAAAGTGACTTTTATTATTTAATGTGTCCACTAAAACTAATTCTAAAATGTTTTTTCTTAAATTTTTAAATAACATTTATTGCAGTTTATTTTAGAAAACAAATGTTTAATTTGACCATATTTTTTTTTTTCAATTTCCGACTTTTTAAGCATATATCCGCTACACAAATGGATAATGTCTTCCCATACTGTAACAAAGGATTATAGGTTCTTAAAGAACACATCTCATTGAAAAATATGCTGTAATCCCATATAGCACATGAAATATCAGCATATTTTATTGACATTTTAGTAGTTTGGGACAAGATATTGTTTAAGAAATAATTTATAGAGAACTAAGTTCGTAAAATAGCAGAAAATGTACTGGTAGCTTATTACCAGGTTTTTGTACTGTAATATACAACACCAACCCAGACAACATATCACTTTAAACTATTAAAAATGGTCATAAAAGTAACTTTTTTTTAACTTTTCAAGGTTAAAAGTTGCTGGAAGAAAAACCAAGGTCCCATAATGCAATTCAAAAGCATAAATAAGTGAAGAAAAAAAAACATGAACCACAAAATACAGAAAACTGTCAATTTACATATATTTTTTTACAGTGTAGAAATGAAAATATAATACATTACTAGTTACTTGAAAAAGTTATCTGCTTACGGTACTTTTTTGAAGAAGAAACTCAATACGTTATACTTTACTAGTTAATTGACAAAAGTTATCTGCTACCTATCACACGTTATTTGAAATGGGTTTCGTAACACTAAACAATGAGTGTTACGAAATAAGGAGTTAAAATGTTTCAGAAAAACAAAACGAATGCACACATACATGTTTGTTGAAAAAACAGACAGGTAGAAATATATTATTTGAATTGGTACATTGTGAAATGGCAGTCTCACTGTTTACAGTAAACAGTTTTAATTACAGTTGATTTGAAGATAACCGTTCATATCAATGCCAATGAAGGTCAGCAGGTCACATCTTTAATTACAGTGGACTCAACCCTCCCTTCCTCCCTTCTCATCCATCCACAAACCCGCAGCACCTCTGGAAGAAACAATAAACCCTCATCTGGAGTACTGACAACATTCCAGCTTATGAAAGTCACAGTAAACTACACATCACGCATTTCTCTATAAAGACAACATTTAAGTATTTTTTTTATTTACTTCACTGCAAAAAAAAAATGATTTTCTTATTCAGAGTTTGTGTCTTGTTTCTAGTATAAATATCTAAAGTCTTTAATTCTAGACAATCTGTTTTCAGAAATAATATTCATTCATTCATTCATTTTCTTTTCGGCTTAGTCCCTTTATTAATCTGGGGTCGCCACAGCGGGATGAACCGCCAACTTATCCAGCATATGTTTTATGCAGCGGATGCCCTTCTAGCTGCAACCCATCACTGGGAAACATTCATACACATTCATTCACACACATACACTACGGACAATTTTAGCTTACCCAATTCACCTATACCGCATGTCTTTGGACTTGTGGGGGAAACCGGAGCACCCGGAGGAAACCCACGCGAACACGGGGAGAACATGCAAACTCCACACAGAAATGCCAACTGACCCAGCCGAGGCTCGAACCAGCGACCTTCTTGCTGTGAGGCGAACGTGCTACCCACTGCGCCACCGTGTCGCCTCAGAAATAATATGTTAAAATTAAATGTGTTTTCCTTTAAAACAAGCAAAATAATCTGACAATGGACTAAGCTAAATAATCTTGTTTTTGCTTTGAAGTTAGAGTATTTTTCCTACCTCATTGTGAGATTATTTTGCTTGTTTTAAAGAAAAAACACTTCAAGACAATTAGAAAATGCGTCTTGGATTTACAATTTTTTGATATTTGGACTAAAAACAAGACAAGAACTCTAAGAAAGGCATTTTTTGTAGTGTTCTTAATTTGTTTATTAGCCAATTTATTAATAAAACCAAACAAACACAATGTTATTAAGATGTTATTATATAAATAAATAGATAGATAGATGTATTCAACAATATTAAAACATTTACATATTTCCATACATATTAATTAAGAATCATCTGTTTAATTTAGGCAGTACTCATGCCAATAAAATAAGCTGAGAACAACTAAACAAGACAAAGATATTATTAAAAATTACAGACATTGATCAATTTGATTAATTGGGGAAATAAATAAACATAAATATGTAATAAAAAAAAAAAATGATTATCAGTTAAAATACCTAAGCTATAAAGTTTCCTTCATATGTATATTTAAAATATGACCACCAAAACTAGTGATCTTCAATTATTGAATAACCATTATTGCAGTTTATTTTTAGAAAACAAAGGTTTAATTTGACCATAATTCTTAATAATTTCTGACTTTTTAAGTGTATATTCAATACACAAATGGATATTGTCTTCCCATACTGTAACAAAGGCTTATAGGTTCCTAAAGAACACAATATGTCATTGAAAAATATGCTGTAATCCCATATAGCATATAAAATATCAACATTAATCGCTCATTTGATAAAGGAACAACCTATGTTGCATCATCACCCACAAAACTAACATTAACACTTCAAGAACAATTGTGCCTATGATGGGCACACCTGAGATCCCAGCAGTAAACCTTAAAGGATTCGATGCAAAAGTCTGAAACAAAGTCCTCACCTCAGGAGATTCTGCAAACCTTGCTTGCTGGAGCTTCGTCTCATGATTGCACTTGACATTGTTCTTTCTTCTCCGAGATAAATTCTGGCAAGTTTTGTTTACAGTGAATCTGTTTCAGAAACACTCCCGCTCTTTCCTGTGCTACTGAGCATTTGAGGAGAGATCCACGAGGCACTCAGGCTGCTCTCTCACACATACTGTCTCCTCCTCCTCTCCTCTCCTCCCTCTGGGTGTGTGTGTGTGTGTTTTCTCTTTGCTGCATGTGGTTCTCATTGAAAGAGCTCAGAGCATAACCTAACGTCTTTTCCCCCTCCTTTTCCCTCTTTTCCAGGGTCATGTGGCCATCCCGGGGGAAAATGTAAGCTGATACCCCTCACCCCATGCTATGAATCCAGACCCCCACAAGACCCCCGTCGAAAACCCAGAAATCAGCCTTACTTTTATTCTGTTTACATGAGTGACGAAGCTCTCAGAGGTGCTTACAAACAAATTTGGGTTTTCGTTTCCATCTCAAATAAACGCTGTTCTCTTTAACTTTTAATTTTATTATAAACAAAACCTTAAATAAGAATGTATCTCAGCGCAATTGTTTAAACATTGATAATAGGAAGTACTTGAGCGCATTATTTCAGAAAGACAAAGAATGGATTCAACAGCTGCTGGACAATTGAGCTTTGTGTCAAATTTTGAAATACACAAAATACTGAAAGTCATTTTAAATTTAAGATATATTGTAAATATATTTCTAAAGAAGTTGTTGACATAAAATTGACCAGGATTTTGGTAAAAAAAAAAAAAACAGAAACAGAAAAATTTGTTATGTGTAATAACAATGGAAAGACTCAAGGAGAACATACTGAACTACTGAAAGTTACTTAATACTTACAAAATACTTCTTGTATGAAGAATGGAGTAGCATGCATTGCTCAGGTGTGATTTTTTTCCAACCCAGGCTCATTCTGAAAACGTACCACTATATAAATTTCTGGACAGCGCCAAATACGTCCCAGGAGCTACGTTTTTTGCAGTTTTTGTTTTCGTGAATCCACCAGAGGCCGCTGTGCACGCTTTTTGAGATCTTAAATTTCTCTCGCGAGTGCCATTCGCGCCTGCTCTTCTCGTATAAATCCACCAGAGGCCGCTGTCGACTGACTGAATGATCGACTGATTGATCGACTGACCCACCCTCCTCCTTCCCTAAACCCAACCAATAGTGTTTTCATAAGCACCGATTGACCTGCCCACCCACTTTCCTACACCCAACCAATAGTTTCAAAAGCAATCCAGAAAAAGAAAAGCCCTCGCCTGATTTTTACCACGTTTTCAAATTTTACCACATTCTCACTCTGTTATTTACTTGCTTATTTTATTTTTTGGCTTCCGTTTTTGTCTTACCTGCTTTCTGGAACCGTTCTTTGCCGGACTCGAACCCCATCATCCTGTTCAACTCCTCTCTGCATCTCAAGTCCACCAATGTACGTGGCGAGCTAACTGGACAAACTGGTATCAGCAGGAAAGCCGGCCATACGGAGGTAAGCGGTCAGCTGGCGCGGAAAGGAACGGCATCATACCATCCCGTAGCATTTGTTTTAAAGATGAAATGCAGCCATACACACTTCTGGCTACATAATTCACGATCTCCAAAAACGTATATAGGGCTTCGTTTTCAGAATGAGCCTGTGTTGTTTTTTTCTCATATGTCAACAGACTCTTCTAATCTTGTGATTCTGTGGGTTTCTATGAATTCTGATCTTCTTATTAATAATATCTCAATAATAACTTTTTATCTTCTGATCTACTTATCTACTTAGTTCTTATTTTCTATTGGCCATTCTAGCAGATTTATTTTCTTTTTCTGAAACCAGATGCTTTTTAACTACTGAGAGATTTCAGCTGCTGCCTGGGCTTTCCGTGCCTTTTTACACCTCCCTTACTTCATGTGTTCATGTTATTACACATAACTTAATTTCTAAACTAATTAATTTTGTTTTCTTTGAATGTATGGATCACTTTGGTTAGGTCAGTAGCACCTTAAGAGATATATTTTTTAACATGACAGACATTTGCTTTAGCACCTGTCACTCATGAAAGTCTGGATGTTCCCTTTGGTGTTTGAAATTGAGAGCTCAATGTCCTTTTGTCCTGAAACAATCTTTTTAATTCATTAAAATTTTACATCACGGCTAATAATTTTGCCTTCAACTGTGCCTCCATTTTGTCTCCTTTCTGAGATATGGAATAGTTGGTTATCTGTGATGATGATCCCGTTCTTTGTGTCTTCAATACACATGGTGAAAACCAGTTGAGTGAGTTTGAGGCTGATCACTCACCTGATGGTGACAACTGGGCAAATGGTGAGAAGTTAGTCTGTAATGCTGATACTGACTTTATCTGTGGCTTTCAACCATAAAAAAAAACCTGTTTTGTACATGTTAAAACAAAATCTTAATTCTGATTTCAAGTAAGACATGACATTTTCACAATGGTTGAGTTCTTGTTTTTGCATTGGCCATAACAATAGCAATAATCTGATATTATAGGGTTAGTTCACCCAATAAAAGAAAATTCTGTCAATAATTACTCACCCTCATGTTGTTCCAATCCCCTGAGACCTTCGTTCATCTTCTGAACACAAATTAAGATATTTGAGATGAAATCTGAAAGCCCCCTCATCCTGCATAAACAGCAACAGATGTCAGAGTAATACAGGCTGAGAATGTGAGTAATTAATAACAGAATTTTAATATTTGGATGAACTAATCCTTTAATTAGCTATCTGACATTTTAATTAGCTAATTTAATTAGCTAAAGTTATCACTCTACCACCTGTGGGATGTCACTAAGATCAGTTCTAACCAACATGGTTCAGACAGTCGGAGTCTGAAATTGACTTCTACTCGAGTAGGTATGAAGTATGAATAGTATGAATGTGAGTAGTATGAATGAAATTTGGATGTACTATATCTACCGTTTTTCATTATCACATGATCTACCCGCGTCGGTTGCATTGCTTTACTCCCATTCATGAATTCTCTTACGTGGCATTATGGGCCTTATGCATTATGTAGCGTCCACTGGATGTGCACTTCATAATCTCAGCAACAGTTTTGCTTTAACCCCCCAGAACTATAAGCTAGGCAAATACAGGAGATAAGAATTAAACTGGGTTGTATTATGCATATATATTGCTACAGCCATATCACCCTGCAGCCCAAGACCGGTTACTCACTGAAGCTAAGCAGGGCTGAGCCTGGTCAATACCTGAATGGAGAACCACATGGGAAAACTAGGTTGCTGTTGGAAGTGGTGTTAGTGAGGCCAGCAGGGGGCGCTCAACCTGCAGTCTGTGTGAGTCCTAATGCCCCAGTAAAGTGAAGGGGACACTATACTGTCAGTGAGCGCCACACACAATAAATGCGCTATATAAATACACATTACTTACTTACTAAAGACTTGGTGATCAATCCTAGGATGGCTTTGCTTGCTGAAAAGATCTGTCCTTCAGCCATGAGGTCTGTAAAAGTCTCTAAAAGCTACAGCTAGAACTTGAGGGCTTGGTAGTCTGAATTGAGAGACATAAGCAGTTTTTATGCCACATATTTATATGTATCTGGTATAATAGAAGAAGGCTGATGATTATGACTATGTGGCCTGACTGAACTATCGCTGCTTGTTGTTTGAGAAAGCAACCCTGATAAGGTAAAATAGGTGTGAGGATGTATTTTTGCTGTGAATATTTAAGGCCTGAAACTTACAGTGTGCTTAAGCAGTAAATACCATCTTTTATGTGTCAAAGGATCTAAGAAAATTAAATCCATCATGTCATGACAACAAATGGCTCATTTCCCAAACTCAGGTGATTTGTTTTCCCAGTGTTATGCTGGGTCGCTCAAGTAAACAGAGTACTGTTTTGTAACCACCACAGAGATGCAGTGTTTGCACTTTTCAGGAAATCAACCTACAAATTGCTTATTTATAGTCTTCTCTGCATATTAAACTGACATTGTAATACTTTTAAATCATACGTACACTTTTAATTGTGAAACTCGGATCTTAAATCACAACTTAAAGCAGATTTTAATATGAATGTGTCTGCACTTTCTCTTACTTCAATTTACGCCACACACAGGCACATTCACACTTGTAAACACTGTCTCATTCTACTGAAGCATCAGCCTTGTTAATCTGGTTACTATGGTAAACTCGTGTTTAGGTCTCTTTCCGGACAATACCGGCACTCAGCACTTGCAGTCCTCAGCACTTTATTGAGCTTGTTTCACAAGTCCGGCTCTCACTTGAATGCTGTCCCACAGGCCCACACACAGAAAGGGGGATTTCTGGACATCAGGAAGAAGTCCCTCAGTTACACTATCTGAAGTTTCTGTTTGAGTTTCTATTATACAGTATATGTAGTTGACTTTTTGGGACTTTTAAGGTTGTGCTTCTATTTTGTATTAAAGGAAAAATTACAAAACTATTTCAGATCTCTGCATCTGTCTTATCTCTCTGTCTATCCATTCATCTATATTTCTAATGGCAGTCTATGTATAATAATAGTGCTAATATAGTGGTTACAGTTTTCATTGTATTTTTCTTACTCTTTGTCATTTTTATGATTTATTTTACATTCCTATTCATCATTACATTTTAGTGTGAGTAATTTAATGATCATGTTTACATTTTTATAATATTTATTCATTTTTATTTCAGCTTTGGTTCAGTTTTGTCAAAAAGATCGTTCACCCCAAAAATAATTTATTCTCCCTCATGTGGTTTTAAACCTTTACGAGTTTCTTCAGCTGAACACAAAAGAAGATATTCTGAAGAATGCTGTGTTGACCATCGGCCTTTACAGTAAGAAAAGAAATTAAATAGAAGTCCGTGGGTGACAGATACCGGCATTTCTTAAAATATCTTATTTTGTGTTCAAAACAAGAAAGAAACTCAAATATGTCTTAAGCAAGTAAAGAGTGAGTAAACGATGGCAGAATTTTCATTTTTGGATGAACTATCCCTTTAACAATAGTACAATAAACAATTTCAGGTTTGGTGCCAGGGAAGGAGTTTGTGTCAATATGACAAAACAGATTGGGAAACTCCCGTCTAGACCATGACAAGTTTCAGTGTTTGAATCATCTGATACCAAAAGTGACTGTAAGTCAAAGCACATCACACTCATCACTAACAGATCTTCATTTAAACTCTACAATACATGCTGTCACAAGAATCCCTGTTTCCAAATTGTGAGAGAACTCCTCACTGGCAAGAAAACCTTAATTCTGGATTGCTTCAATGATTAAACTTTTGTCTAAGTCTTTTGTCTAAGTCTAAGAAGCATATGAGACCAATCTGGAACTTATGATAACATCTTTTTTCTGTCATTTTTAGTTTTTATGCCAGCATTAAATACTATATTTACACATGTACTGTAGTGGCTTCAACAAAAAAACTAAAAGACTTCAACAAAAGTTACGAAAGGTTCCAGGATATTTTCCCATATCTTGGCAAACATGTCTATACTGTCTGGAAGCAGCACAGCTGTGCTAATGACAGCACAACTCACAGACTCATAAACATGAGTCATGTCATGCCAAACTTGAAATCACTTTGACAAAAGAAGCCCAGAAAACTGTCTGAATATGTACTACATTTGACTTACAAATGTCAGTTTCATTGCTTCACTGTCATTCACAACTCCACACCTGTGAGATAAAGTGTTCAATCTATGCAGACTTCAGAAACTTTGTGGATGCTTTTCCCACTGTATTATAGATACTGTAAATTTGAACATACTACACTTTTCGTGTACTGTTTTTTACTTTTGATAGGAGAGTATAATATTGGAGATTGTGTCACTGTGTTTAGAAAAAATATGACTTCTGTTTATTATACAACTGTTAATCCCAGTGCTCAAATTTGCTTGTTGATGTAAAAAAATATAATCATGGCAGGAATTTAATGTTAATTAACAGTTGCTCAGGGCGGCGCGGTGGCGCAGTGGGTAGCGCTGTCGCCTCACAGCAAGAAGGTCGCTGGTTCGAGCCTCAGTCAGTTGGCATTTCTGTGTGGAGTTTGCATGTTCTCCTCGTGTTGGCGTGGGTTTCCTCCGGGGGCTCCGTTTTCCCCCACAAGTCCAAAGACATGCGCTATAGGTGAATTGGGTAAGCTAAATTGTCCGTAGTGAATGACTGTGTATGGGTGTTTCCAAGTGATGGGTTGCAGCTGGAAGGGCATCCGCTGCATTAAACATATGCTAGATAAGTTGGCGGGTCATTCTGCTGTGGCAACCCCTGATTAATTAAGGGACTAAGCCGAAAAGAAAATGAATGAATCATTTTTTTGTGATTCACAATTGTTTTAGAATTATTATTATTATTATTATTATTATTTTTTTTTTTTCTGCCTCAACAAGTTTTAATTCAAGTTTTTAGTAGTTTAAATCTTAAATTATTGAATAATAAACAATATGTATAAAAATTAAACAAAAAAAACTACAACAACAACAACAAAGTACTGTCAGCCCATCTTTTTACATGACTAGCCCAGATGTTACATTTTTCCAATTACTAAAAATGTCAATAAAAGCAACTTTGTTAAACACCAACAGTTGTCAAAGTAGAGATAAAAGTTCCATAATGCAATTTAAAAGTGTAAATCTGTGCACATACTGTATGGTCCTGTAGAAGAGTTGGGAGGGTTACTTTGAAAAGGTACTGTAAACTACTTCATGAAAAAACGTATTCAGCAACATGATCCACATATGAAAATAATCTGAGTACTTTTGGATTCTTTAAGGTTGCATATGTAAATAAAGTTAAAGTATCAAAAAGATCAAAAAGATCATCAGCCACTTTAATAGGTACACCTTACTAGTACCAGGTTGGACCCGCTTTTGCCTTCAGAACTGACTTAATCCTTCGTGGCATAGATTCAACAAGGTACTGGAAATATTCCTCTGGGATTTTGGTCCATATTGACATGATAGCATCACGCAGTTGCTGTTTGTCGGCTGCACATTCATGATGAGAATCTCCCGTTCCATCACATCCCAAAGGTGCTCTGTTGGATTGAGTTCTGGTGACTGTGGAGGCCATTTGAGTACAGTGAACTCATTGTCATGTTCAAGAAACCAGTCTGAGATGATTTGCGCTTTATGACATGGTGCATTAGCCATCAGAAGATGGGTACACTGTGGTCATAAAGGGATGGACATGGTCAGCAACAATACTCAGGCTGTGACATTGACACGATGCTTAGTTGGTACTAATGGGCCCAAAGTGTGCCAAGAAAATATCCCCACACCATTACACCACCACCACCAGCCTGAACCGTTGATACAAGGCAGGATGGATCCATGCACTCATGTTGTTGACGCCAAATTCTGACCCTACCATCCAATTGTCGCAGCAGAAATCGAGACTCATCAGACCAGGCAATGTTTTTCCTATTTTCTATTGTCCAACTTTGGTGAGGCTGTGCGAATTGTAGCCTCAGTTTCCTGTTCTTAGCTGACAGAAGTGGCACCCGGTGTGGTCTTCTGCTGCTGTAGCCCATCCGCCTCAAGGTTGGACGTGTTGTGCATTCAGAGATGCTCTTCTGCATACCTCGGTTGTAACGAGTGGTTATTTGAGTTACTGTTGACTTTCTATCAGCTGGATCCAGTCTGGCCATTCTCCTCTGACCTCTGGCATCAACAAGGCATTTGCGCCCACAGAACTGCCGCTCACTGGATACTTTCTATTTTTCAGACCATTCTCTGTAAACCCTAGACTTGTGTGTAAAATTCCAGTGGATCAGCAGTTTCTGAAATACTCAGACCAGCCCGTCTGGCACCAGCAACCATGCCACGTTCAAAGTCACTTAAATCACCTTTCTTCCCCATTCGGATTCTCGGTTTGAACTGCAGCAGATCGTCTTGACCATGTCTACATGCCTAAATGCATTGAGTTGCTGCCATGTGATTGGCTGATGAACTATTTCAGAATTGCTTATTAAAATTTGTGTTTGTTGTGTTCATGTATTCTGTCACTTTGCAACTCTGTTCTTTTGTCCACCGGTTGTAAATAATTTACACATGCCTATAGACTAAACACAACACTCGTGTGCATGATGTCAAATTTGCGATTCTTGTAGTTTACATAGATATTACATTTTCAAAAATATATGATATTTTTAGTTTTCAGTTCTAATTGGTGTCCCCTTCTTCTGCAGCTTACATCATAACATAAATATGTTGCAACAAGGGCCTGTCTGTACGAATCTAAATCAAACTCACATATTTAAACATGCTGATTCATTCAGGAAATAAGTGACTGTCTGTATGAGTGATTCATAAAATCATTCATTCAGCAATTTCATTAAACATGCTGATTCATTTAGAGATTAATCACTAGTGTGTGCTGCAGCAGTTCTGATTTTGCATTTTTAAATATGAGAGCTTCAACATTCTCCATAGACAGCAACAGTCCTGACTATTTCAAAGTCCAGAAAAATACAATCCTCAAAACAGACCATGTGCTTTCAGTAGTTCAAAATCAAAATATAAAGATACAAGAAAATGTTTGGCACACATAAAACAAAAATAACTTTATTCAACAGTTTCTTCTCCTCAGTGTCAGTATAGGGCGCATGTCCACAAGAGTGATGTGCTCTTAATGAGTGTTTCACTGCTGATATAAATCTCAGATGCGCCTATGCTTAGTTTCAAACAGAGAAAGTCGCTTGCCCTGTACATCAGTATACATTGCTTATGAATGCACACCATAAGGTATAAAAGCAGCTGGAATTTTTAAACAGATTATAACGTTGATGCAACAGCACAAGGGCACGTTTTCTCACCAGCCCATCCTTAGCATGATGACTGATTTTAGAGACATTAAAGGTGCAGTAGGTGATTGTCTTCAGAAAGATTTTTTGTTGTGCTGGTTGAAAGTCTCTTCACATTCCAGTAGTACTGATTAAATGATCTAAATGTATTATATGTATTTTTATATTCTGGGTAAGGCATAAGACAAATGTTCGGCCAATTAAAAAACTGATAATTCCCATATTTGTGATAAGTAGTAAAAACTCTGTCAACAAATGTAGATTTGTACACTTGCGCACCTCTGTTCACGCAGATCCGCTGATGCGCATGCACCGCAGTCAAGTGGACATGAGTGACAGCGGTAAAAACAAATGCTGAATCAAAACATTATAAAATCCTGAATCAATATTGCAGTTAGTTTTGCACGCTGGAGGAAGGATGACACCATGGCTGAAGTATTTCTTTTAGACAGGTAATGTTATGTTTTAAAACTATTTTAGTCACGCAAAGCTGATGTAGATTTTGTTGTTACGAATAGGTTATATGCACAGAAGTGTTGTTCAGCCACTGAAATCTTCCGGCGAACGATTGATGTGACAATTTTCAATTTCATAAGGAACCTTTTACAGCATCGACAATGTAGATTTTTATTTAGTTTAACAACAAAACAAGTAAAAAGCGCTATTCCGCCTAGCCTGCTTTACTGAGGTAAAGTTGTTTTTCACATCACATTGGTTCATTTTTGAACATTGACAACCTGTGTGGTCTCTATATTGTTTACCATGCTACTTTGATTATTCAGTCTGAAATAGCATGTAAGTATGGCTTAGTAATAAGTGTAATTCCTGCACCCCGCCGGCCAACCACTAAGCATACAGTAGTCGCTTTAAGACAAAGCGTGTGAGAGAGTGAGGCCAGCGATCCTTGCATGCATGAAATATTGCACATTATGAGAAGTTTTGCTTGCTACACAACTGAAAACGTGCTAGATATAATACAGTTTTTCGTTCAAAATTGTAGTATTAGGTCGGCGCAATAGCCTAGTGGTTAGCGCGCTAACATATGGTGCAGTAGCACTTCAGGGCGTCCCGAGCTCGAATCCCGGCTCGAGGACATTTCCCGTCCCTACCCCCTCTCTCTCTCCCACTTCGCTTCTTGTCTGAAATATCCTATCCACTTAAAGGCAAAAAGGCCAAAAATAAATCTAAAAAAAAAAAAAATTGTAGTATTATAAAGTACTATAAAGTTTTCTAACTGGCGAATGACATGATCTGGTGGGTCTCTGTCATCTTTAATGTGCACGTTCGTGTGATTTCAGGAGGCGTGGCTTTGGACGGCAGGGGAGGGATTGTATTTGAAAGATACTATGCTAACCGGTTAGCATTTAGGCAGATCCCCTACTGCACCTTTAAAGAACGCCAGTGGTCAGACATTAATAAACCATTTCGTCTCATAATCTTGCTAGGGAATGCTGGAGACTTCAGCACCTGCAGTCATCTGCCTCCAGCTCCAACATACAACTCCACAAAGAGGACCGGCCAGAGTCTAGACCACAAACTATCCCTAAGAGAATGTAGAGAGCATCCAAATTGGATGCAGTGTAATAAAATATCTCATTCAACAGTGAAACAATGCACATGTGGTATTCAAAAAATATTTCATAGAATTGTCATGGAGCATAACATATTTGAACAAGTGGTGGTTTGGATTTGAAGGGTGTTAGTGCAAAAAAAAAAAAAAGCACCACTCTAACTTTCTCCTTTTATGTTTTGACTCACAGATGAAAAGAAAATGCTAATGATCAGAGAAAATAGGCTCTGTCATCTATGGGCTGACCTATGACTCACCATGGGAATGCAGAGTCTAGCACTCCCTCACTCACACACAGCGAGAGCTTCAAGACACTGCCCACATTCCTGTTGTCTCCCACTTGCACAGTTCTGCCCTCTCAAATGCACTAAACCACATATAAACTAGTTACTTTTACTTAAGCCAATGAATAACTACCTAGCAACCACCCTGATTGTCCTAGCAACCACATAGCTATGCACAAGCTGTCATGAGTGCAAGCAAGTTGAGGACAACAAAAGTAAAGATCCAAGTGCAGTTTAATAAGATTAGTCGTACAGGAAGGCAATGGTCAATACAGGAGCAAAACAGGAACATACAGTTCATCCAAATTGTAGTCATCAAACAGGCGTAAGGTCAGTACAGGCGGTGAAAAAGCATACAACAAAAAAAGACAAGGCTTTGGTCCAAAATACAGCAGGCAAAACAAAGAACTAGAAACACTCGATACAACAAACAGTGTCAGCAAACTAAGACTCAGCCCTGAACTGGTGTATGGGTGGTGTATAAGTATACCAGATGATTAGTGATGATGGGATTCAGCTGTGTGTGAGTAATCAGTGGTGAACAGAAACTGGTGTGTGTGAAACGGCATGATGGGGATTGTAGTTTGTTAGTGTGATATGTGTAGTTCATCAGCGATCTGCCAGGAGTGGATCACTGGTGATCATGACACAAGCGGCCACCTCAAAACAGTTTGGTCATTGTAGAATTAGGCATTTTTGTAAAACTAATCAATAATAAAGAAGGTCTGCACTCAATAATTTATTAAATGAATCAGAGGAGAAAAGAAAAAACATTTTAGTGGTCTTTTTCGGCCTTTGTCAGTGTAATGATTCTGCTAATATACTTAGTCATTACAGGTATTCACAATCAGTTGTGTCACAGATCTTGTTGATCTCACTGGATAAGTCTTGATAAAATCAAATGTAAAACTATACAATAAAAATAAAATAATTAATGTACTGACTTTACTATAAATTATATTTTGAAATAATTATATTATACATCATATTATACATTGGGGATAAAGTACATCTTGAAGTTGTTATCGCAGAGTAAAGCCTGAGAGGTTTATCGGCTACATACAGTAAGATTGAAGGGCTTTGTTCTGTGAAAACAACCATTCTGAATGTACTACATGGCTACTTGCCACAAAACATAGACCTTTGACACAAAATATTGTTCTGAGCCATAATAGTTTATTCATTCTTTAATTAAAAGCAAAGTTAACAGAAACTAAACCGGTAGGGCTGATGTAGCATACAATAACCATGCATAATATTCAGTCACAAGATTGTGCCAAACAGTCAAAAATGCAAAGCTGACAGAAACAAAGCCATTTAAATAGAGCATATACTATCCTAGGTATTATTCATTCATAAGATGGCACCAAAAAGTCAAAAACAGATATGTGACAGACAAGCAGATACAGTTGAATGTGGATGTAAGTATATAGATGTGGACGTATTCATTGTGATTCGAAGTTCCCAGGTAAGCCTGTGTTATTCAGCAGTTGTTATCTCAGAATAACATAACTTGTAATGCAGTGACTGACCAATCAGATTTGAGTATTTCAGACCACCATGTAATTAATTATATCAACCACCACCTTATTAATTAATTTAGAGCCATTTATTTGTAGATATAGATAACAGAATAGGACCCAAAACACAACCTTGGGGGACATCTATGAAAATGAAATAGACAGTTATGTACCGTCTTAGTCCTGCAAATGTGTTTTTGTCTGAAGTCAACAAAACCAAATAGACATGTAATTGGAGTCTAAAAGGTTTTGAGATTGATCAGTTTCAATCACTTCCAGAGGTGTTATTTTAATAGAATAAATGCCCTTGTGGTATTTATAGCAGCTACAAAAGACTAACAAACTCTTTTCCTAACATTCTAACTCATAATCGAGAATGTAAAAAGTGAGAAATATGAGAAAAGTGCACCAAAACAAGTATTCATAACTAGCTGTATTGTACCAAGACACACTGATTACAATCCTAATTGCAGTTGCCATTCATATTCTTGTAGTTCACTTACTTTCCCTTGTGTTCAATCGTTTGTTTGTTCAATACTTGCACTATTACTGCAAATCTGATGTAGACCATGGCAAATAGGAGGAAAGGGTGAAATCCCAACACAAGTGGTCACACAAGACATTTAAATTGCTTTTAATATCAAGTGGAAACGTTAATACATAGCTGGCCACTACAGATCGGACCACCGAAAACTAATACAAGGAGGAAACAAGCCTTACAGATTGCAGAAATTCAGATAAAGATCATTGAGTACTGAGATAATACTTACTGATGCAAGAGCAAACATCTCAGCAGGACGTTATCAGTCTTAATGATAGCATGGCTGGATGGAAGTTTCTTTGAGAGAGGCTAACGGCAGCCCCCCTGGAGTTTGACAAATGGCTTTTATGGGACCCTGAGAGCAAGAAGAAAATATTATCTGCCCTGATGAGATGAGAATTGAGGTCTTCAGGGTAACAGCTGACTCGGAAGAGTATATTAGGCGTTCCATTGCACACAGGTCCAGGTCCTGCCATAAATTCCAAGGTCAGATAGATTTGTGGCACTGCCCTGCGAAGTGTTGAAGTTGATGGTCTAGCAACAACTGTCCAGTTTGAACTAATGCAGTTTTTTTTTCCATGTTTGAGTAATAGATTTGCTGTGATTAAATGTGCATTATTAATGAATGTGGCTTACCAAAAATGTATTTTTGTTTTATTTAATAATAAATTTAATTTCATTCTTCAATTTCATAATGGAGATCAATGTTTTTCGGCACACATTAAAAGAAACAACTGTGTGATTTTTTAAATTAACTCTTAGATTAATTCTTAGATTAGCCATCATTTTATTGAATATTATATATAAATAAGGGTGCAAATATTACTTTTTAAAATATAAAATACACAATTGGAATCCGGTTTTCTGAGCTCTTGAGCACCTCCTGATGGAAGTTAATTGTTCATTCACTGTCCTGAGTTTTCCTTTAATATAATATAAAGAATTAAGAACTTTAAGCTTCACTTAAAGTTTAGCTTTTCACTCTGGTTATGATTACCAACAAATTTCAATACCTTTTCCCATAGAAGGCAAAGAATTGAAAAACAGGCCTGAATAGTTGGTTTATTGTAATCGCTTGATAAAGCACAATAAAACAAATGAGTTTTGATGCCAGCCTTAAATCCTACAAATTTTCTTAACCGTTTTCTTACCATTAGCCACAAACGTGTGGTTAAGCGTCTTGCTTGAGTCCACTCTTAAATGAATCCAGAAACACACCAAACTACCACTTCACTATCTTTCCTTCCTAAAATGCATCACAGGCTTTATATTCACGTTTTGTGAGCCAATATCATGACAAATTTCACAGAATTGTTCTCTATTTTCCATAAATTCCAGCTTGTTTGGACAAAGCTGCAGGACAATTTTATAGCCTTTTAAAATGGGGTGAAAACCAGAGACTGTGCCATCAACATGAGCTGCAATCTCATTAGAGACTCCAAGCGTAACACAGCTTGGTGTCAAAAGCCATGTGTTCACCATATAATCACATACGCTGATATATTGGCTCGTTTTAAGTTAGAGTGACCATCAGACATGTCTAAAAGTGAGTTTTGATTGACTAACTTGGAAATCTGTGGTGGATCGAGCTGTGAACTTTCAGAGAGTTCCATCAGCGTATTATTTTTGCTTTTCCGAATTTTAATCTCATGGTGATGATTAATTATTATTGACTTGTGTTATATAAATCACAAGGACCATGATTTTAGATTTAAATCTTCTTGGATGTTTTACTGAGGTAAATTAACAGTAAATTCCCCTTTTAAAGTGAACAATAATGTGCTTATAAGATTGCTTTAACACCTAAAAAAGGACGGGGTGCCTTTTTTATTACTGTAACAGTGGTAGTCAAACACAATGAACAGACTTGATGGTCCCACTTTATATTAAGTGACCTCAACTACTTTGTACTTACATCAAAATATAAATACAATGTGCTTAATGTGTTCATAATGTATTGTAGAACACTTCTGGTGCTACTGAGGTAGGATACTGGTAGGGTTAGGGACAGATTTGCTTGTATGGGTAGGTTTAAGTATGGGTTAAGGTGTACGGGATAGTCAACAGTGTAATTATGTAATTACAGAAAATAATTGCTGATATAATGACATGCAGGTATTTAATTAAGCAATAGTACAATTTAAAAACATGTATTTACACAATAAATACATGGTAATGAATCATTAGTTTCAGTGTAATTATATTAGTTAAGGCTATTTAATATAAAGTGGGACGGACTAGACTAATCAAAAATTAAATTGGATATTTTACTTTACTTATGATTCACATTTACATTGGTTTGCTGTCTCATCAGTATTTTCCACTTCAATATGAAGCTCTGCAGCACAAAGGCAAAGCATCATGTACTGACAGACTAATGCCCCAATAATCTGTCCCCAGCATGAGGAATTCACTTTCCAGAGGTTGTTAACCCTGCTGTGTTTTGGGAATAGGAACAGCGCGCAGCACATTCCTGTAGACTGAGATAACAGCGCAGAGGTGAGAATCACATGCCATGTGGTTCAATTCTTACAAATGTGCGAACGGGGCTGACGTCAGTGGATGTTTACAACCTGCTGATCAAAGCCAAATCTGTGTAAGAAAATTGGTAATTCAGAAAGAGAATTTTGGTGAAAGAATTTTTAAAAATCCCCAATTTGGCTTGGCAGAATTCAATGAGAAGAACAGAGCATGTGAAATCTGGAGACTGGATACGTTCATTGAAAGATCTATGTGATTTGATGAAAAATATGCATTTTATTTTTGCAAGGTTGCAAGGTGTGTGCTTGTTTTATTCTAGAACATAATTTAAATCATGTTTAAAGCTGAATATTTGCTGGTTTGTTGAAAATACAATGTCAGAAACAAAGGTTCAAAAGGTACACATTTTTAAAAGATCCATATTGAAACCTAAAGTGTACATTTTAGTACCTAAAACTACAAAAGTGTACCTTTTGAAAAGGTACTGTTCTGAGTGTGTAACTTAACCAAACCACTTTAGGCAAGAAAAACAATACTTGGATTCCCACCATACAACTTCCTGATAATCCTTTAAAAACCTTTTTTTTTTTTAAATGTCCCATGACATCTCAATCTCATCATTCTTTTCTCAGACCCTCTCTAAATGCCCTCAAGTGTTTATAATTCTTTTATGCCCCAGTTTAAACCATACATATATTTATAGTCTGAGACTAAGTCTGAGGAAGCAAGCGTATTTGTTTTTTGTCTAAATAAAGAAGAAAAATATAAAAAAAATAAAAATAAATTGAAGCTCTCTTATTTATTTGTTAGTAAAATAGTTCATGTATTTATTTATTTTTTTATTTTTTTATTTATTTTTTTATTTATTCTTATTTCATAATCATTTTTACCTCACAGCCATACAGTACGAGTTTAGGGTTATATACTTTCTTTTACATTGTCCATGTTTCAGTGTAACTGTAGGCTAACTAATACTGATTTATTGCATGTAATTATACATAATTGGTTGTTATTACTGTTTTTATGTTAAACTGTATATTGCTAATATAACAAAGACTAATAAAGTGTTATCAAATTTTGTAACTGTAGGCTAACTAATACTGAGTAATAACTTAGTGTAGATTTGTAGCTATTGCATGTAATTATACATAATTGGCTGTTATTACAATTTTTGTAATGTTTAAACAGTATATTGCTAATATAACAAAGACTAATAAAGTGTTACCAAATTTAGTTTCTACCAAATTTGTTACTTGTCAGCTACCAGCGTTAAAATTGTGTACTTTTTTTCAATCCCATTTATTAACAATTGCCACTGCCACCAGTCTTCTCCATATCACTTTACAAATGTATTAAATAAATCATCTGTTCTATTCTGGTATAGACTTTCTATTCTTGTAAGCAAACAAATATATGACTTAATCTGCCCTCTAATGGCCAAATACACAAATAGCAGACGAGACCCAGGTACATTCCTGTCGTGCTGATGTAATCACAATCCCACTTTCCATGAGAACACAAGATCCATTTTTTGATTCCCAGCAAGTGCAGAATCCACAAGCAAGACACAATGTGACATTCCCATGCCCTAGATGATGGCACATTCAAAACTAAACTAACATATTTTGGATTTGGTTGCACATTAAAATGCATTTGCCTCTGATGATGCCTGTTGATTTATTTGTGTGGACTAAATAATGAATGACAAGGGATCATGACTAATGTTGGCTGTTGGAAGAATGGATAGGGCAGGGGTGTTTAAATGGTTTTGTAGAACTCTTATGACATGAGATACATTTCTTTGTGATCTGATGTCAGTGTTATGAATGACCAGATGGTGGTAGAGTTGACCAGCAGAGTGAGTTAGACAGACTGCAGTTCAGTGAAAGCCTCAGTCAACACCAGCACTACTGCTCATCTGTAATTCAATCTGCACTCTTACAAAATATAATCAATTCAAATAAAATGAATAGATACATAAAATGTAAATATTTAGATATATCTTTAGGAATAATTTGGATTATTAATGACCTGTGGTCAATGTGATCACAACATGAAAAAAAGAAAGGGTAACACTTTACTTGAAGGGGTGTTCATAAGACCTTTATAATCATGACATGACACATGTTGTGAATGAGATTGTATGGATGCTCATGCCATTTGTTTTTAAGTTTAATTTGCTCAGTTATGTCATTTTAAATGCAAAGGTGACATTGTTTGTTATGACAACTTGACAAACAAATACATTATAACTCGTCATTATCTTTTTCACAACAATTTGACATCATAAAATACAACATTCATTCATTCATTTTCTTTGCGGCTTAGTCCCTTTATTAATCTGGGGTCGCCACAGCGGAATGAACCGCCAACTTATCCAGCAAATGTTTTACGCAGCGGATGCCCTTCCAGCTGCAACCCATCACTGGGAAAAAAATACAACATAACTTGTCATAAAAATGTTTGTCATGAGGCCATTATAATTGTGTCATGAATATTTTTCTGATAACTTTTTTAGTGGAACAAATTGTAGCCTATTTGTCATTAAAATGTCTCATTAAAAGTTTCAATACTCTGTCAAATCATTTTTAAGAATCCAAAACATTTGGATTCAGGAGTTCCAATCACTACCATGGCCACAGGTTTACAAACTCAATCGTATTCTGACTGCTTCTACAAACATATGTGAAAAAAACAACAAGTAAAAGTGTGGTGCTGTGATAGGTTGCCACCTGTGCAATAAATACAGTTGGGTTAATTCCATACTAAATATTCCACGGTCAACCGTTAGTGGTAATACAACAAAGTGGAAGCAACTGGGAACAACAACAACTCAGTCATGAATTGATATAGGCCACATAAGTCTAGAGCACAATTAAAAACATCTACAGGCATCTAATGTGCTGTACACTGTCCTTAAATACAACAGACAACAATCGGCATCACAAGTCATAGGCCATAGTAAAGAGATATGTTTTTAATATTGGTGCACTTCTAGTGTGTATCGGTAGCATATTCCAAGGTTTGGGTGTAAAGCACAAAATCCCTGAAATTTTTATTTTGACTTAGAAACAATCAAACTCTGGTTGGCAGACCTACAGTAAGTGTTCTCCTCGGATGAAATTGGCATAACAGATCAGAGCGGGAGGCTATGTAAACATTTAAATACAAGCAGAAGCACTTTAAAATCTATACTAGAGCATACGGGGAGCCAGTGTAAAGACATTAACACAGGAGTAATATGTTTGTAAATGCTTATGAACACCTGTTAAAAAACCAGCAGCTGCATTTTCAACCATTTGTAGTCTAAATATTGAAGAACTGCTTATTCCCAGATATAAGGAAATTGCAATGATCAATTTTAGAAGAAATAAAAGCATGAATTGCAGTTTCAAAGTGCTTAAAAGAGAGGAAAGTCTTTACAATAGCCAGTTTTCTTAGTTGGTAAAAACTTCACTATCAAATAAGACGTCCAAGTGTTTACATATGATTTAACGGAAGAAGATAAAACACCAGAATTTGCATGGGAGATGGTTGAAACATCAGAGGAGCCAAACATAATGATCTCGGTTTTACTCTCATTAAGATTGAACAAATTCAAAGACATCCAAGCTTTGACATCAGAAAGACAAATCAATTTGAGCATCGTCTGCATAGCAATATTCAAAAATAGATGCTAAAGGAAGCATATATAAAGAAAACAATAAAAGGGCAAAAATAGAGCCTTGGGGGACCCCGCAAGTTAGGGGAAACACATACAGTAAAATGACAGAGCAGAGTCTGTGCATGCTGAGGCGCACAGTGTACAGTGGTGTAAAGTACAACGTCACTGACTGAGAAGGGGAGATGTGTTCTCTAGAGTGACCAGTCACGATTCTCTATATTGCAATCCGATGAACAAGTTTGAGTTTTGCTGTTTGACGGAAGAACAGTACTTGCCTGACTGCTCTGTGCCACTGCCAAGTGTGGAAGGGGGTTATGGTGTGAGGTTGTTTTTCAAGGGTTGGGATTGGCCCCTTAGTTATTAATTATTATTATTATTTCCACCTGGGGATGCCCATCTCGAGCCCTCTATAGATTGTGCAGCACCACTTGATCAGATCCAAGACCTGTGAAGAGAGGATGCCAACCATCCGGGGACTTCAAGGACAACACATAAGATTAATGCACAAATACACTTCATCTACACACAGACATCACCTATATAACTGCATGTTAACTATGTTTATATATATTAACTTTAACTGATAAAGTTATTAGTAATTAGTTATTAGTTAATTGGTTAAAGTTATTGGCAACTAATAAAGTTATAGTAATTAATCATTTTAATTTGAACTTTTCTGATTTTGATTGTAATGCAATAATGTGCACCTTTTGTAAAGCTGCTTTGCAACAATAATTATTGTGGAAAGCACTATACAAATAAACTTGAATTGAATTAACTCTTAATGTTTTAACATAGTAAGACATGTTGGACAATTTCTTGCTTCCAAACTTGTGGGAACAGTTTAGGGACGGAGTCCTGACCTCAACCCCATAGAACAGGGGTCCCCAACCCCCATATCACAGCCCAGTAATAGGTCATTAAAAAGAGTTGCTACCAGGCTGCAAAAATGCAAAATTACTCTATATGCAATCCAACTTTATTTCCACTCTAAGAACCGATATCCATTTACAACTCATTCTGAAAACGTACCGCTATATACATTTCTGGAGAGCGCCAAATACGTCCAAGGAGCTACGTTTTTTTTGCAGTTTTTGTTTTCGCGAATCCACCAGAGGCCGCTGTGTATGCTTTTTGAGATCTCAAATTTCTCTCGCGAGTGACATTCGCGCTTGCTGTTCTAGCGTAAATCCACCAGAGGCCGCTATCGACTGACTGAATGACTGACTGACTGACCCACCCTCCTCCTTCCCTAAACCAATAGTGTTTTCAAAAGCACCGATTGACCCGCTCACCCACTTCCCTAAACCCAATCGACAGTTTTCAAAAGCAATCCAAAAAAACCCTTGCCTGATTTTTACCACGTTTTCAGATTTTACCACATTCTCACCCTGTTATTTACTTGTATATTTATTTTTTGGCTTTTGTTTTTGTCTTACCAGCTTTCTGGAACCGTTCTTCGCTGGACTCTAACCCCGTCATCGTGGTCAACTCCTCTCTGCGTTTCAAGTCCACCGACGTACATGGAGAGCTAACTGGACAGTCTGGTATCAGCGGGAAAGCCGTCCATACGGAGGTAAGCGGTCAGCTGGTAAGCGAGAAAAGGAACGGCGTCATACTGCCCCGTAGCGTTCCTTTTAAAGATGAAATGCAGCCATACGTACTTCTGGCTACATAATTTGCGATCTCCAGAAGTGTATATAGGGCTACGTTTTCAGAATGAGCCTTTGTTGTACATTTAGATTGGGCCCAATGTATATTTTACACGCTAAGAAATCATCACCATCAAAAATCGATTAAAGGACAGTTCTGTGATTGTTTTTTTTTTTTACGTGTTTTTTGATGGCAATCTTGATGTCGATTTGATGTCATTTTAACATCAAGGACGTTTATGTGCATTGTATGGATACAAACCCAGTGTAAATTTGTAATTGAAGCTTTCAAATGAATAAAACTTTTCTTATATTATAATACTTTTTGTGTCGTTATTTTGGTGGTCAAAAGAGCATCAATGTGTGGATGTCAAATGGATTTGCATTTTTGACATGTTTTTGGACAATCAAGGTGTTATTTATTCTCATTTATATGACTTGACTTTATCCATCCGAATCAGGTTTCCATACCTCTGTGTTATCATTATAGTCTTTAAAGAAATCTTTAAAGAACAATTATAAAAAGCATTACCACTATTGTACTGTATATATCCTAATGTCCTCAGCGACTCTTGATAATCTTCAGCTCCTCAAAATGTAAATGCAGCAGTCCTGTTTTAAAGCATACATTGTCTTAAAGGCAGCTGTTTCTCATAACTTTGTGTGACTGAGACTGAGATCATGACATAACTGACTTAATAATGTGTCATAAGACTGCTTTAAAACTTTTACTGTTCATACTGTTTGCATTTAACTCTAATGCATTATCCAGATGGGGTAAAAAAAAAATGATGACAATACTAATAACATATTTAAAAGCTTGTTTTAACTGAAACTCAATCTTCTAAATGGCTCCCAATGGACACCAGATCTCAAGATGGCAGACTCCCCAAATGTTATAACCCTCGTTTTGAGTTTCAGGGTGTCTGTCTAAGTGCCTGTGGAAATTATGTGCCCTCAACATAGTTTGGCATCTTCTTGCATGTGTTGTGTTGGGGTCAGAAGATATATTTAGCAAGTCAGTTCAACACTTGAGCTCCTTGGAGAAACCCAAGAGGGACCCTGAACATGGACAGACCACACAAGCCCTGACCTTACATGGAGGCGATGAGAGCTCTGGATCCAGAAACAGGAGATGTTTTGTGGGCTGGCTGCGAAAGTGCAAACTTGAGATGCTTGAGGGTCTCGCAGTGAGAGTGCTGGGGGTCCCGTGTTGTCTTTTTTGAAAAATGAAAGGGTCAAACCAAGTGTATTTGTTAGGAAGAACAGCTGTGGTGATTGAGATGGGTGAATTATTTGTAACATATAAATATTAGGCTTTTAGTCAAGTCATCTTTATTTCTATAGCGCTTTTACAATGTAGATTGTGTCAAAGCAGCTTAGATGAAGAATAAAGAATAAAAAGCCATGACAATATTAATTTAATGAGGGAACAAAACTTGCTTTAGGACTCTCTCTTGTTCTTTTTGTTTCAAGTTAATGAATAATAATGTCGTATGGTGTCAATGTTTTGTAAAAGTTACAATTTTAACTTCTCTCCATATTTCACACACTTTTGGGACTGAATTTTGTGACGTCTATAACTGATGACACACACCATTGTAGCATGAAAAAAAAGATCAGTTTTTCATTTAAAATCAAAGGTTTTTGCAAGTAAAGTAATATTTATGTTGCTTTGACATTTAGTATGAAATACATATGTAGTTACCATACATTTGGACTCTTTTGAGCAATAGTTTTGGAGTTATACGTTCAATTATATTCATTCCAGTGGGGTCAATTCTAAGATTATATGTTCTAATATATGTAATGCATTTTTATATTGAAAAAACACTATATAATGTGATTCTTTTTTTACTCAAAAAAGTACATAACACTAATAACATAGTATTAGTTATTACATAGAAACATACAGTAGTAACATTAGTAACTACAGTGGTAACATTTTATTTTCACATTTCAAATCCAACTATTCAATTTCAGATCAGATACATTATAGTTTGTTTATAATTACAGTTTAATTCAAAGTTATTTTGAGAGAATGATTTTTCAAATGCAAAAACATTATATAGCACCCACCAAAATGGCATTTGAAGTAATAACACACCCGCAGTAAAACTTAAAACAAA
>CAIGQV010019532.1:5676096-5696541 GCA_903798115.1 Danio jaintianensis
TTATTATTATTATTATTATTATTATTATTATTATATACTACATTATTATATTTTGTCGTTTATTATCAGTTAGTACCATAGACTGTAAAAGGTTAGTACCAGGTTAGACATTATGTGAAACCATCATGTTACCATGGCAGCACCAGTAATAAACTGTTTCAGACATCAATATTACATGTGTTATTGATTTTTTGGTTTGTACTATCTCAGCAAATGTTTACAAACCTAAACTAAAAATAACTTGCAATGGTCCTACCATGGTACTTCTACAGGGAGCAGGTAAATACTGTACAACACATGAATTAGGTACTGTAACCATTTAGCAACATTTCATATAAAGTATTTCATATAAAATACACTTGTATTGTCGTATATTATCACTGTCCAGTATACATTACTAATTGTAATAATTTCAGGGGGGTTTTCATTATATGGAAATATATTTAAAAGTTCCTTTATGATTTTGAAGAACTGTCATCAAATGCAGATACATATTGCAAAACCCTATTTTAAATCTGTTTTGCCAGCATTTGTATTAAAGTATTTAAGTTAAACCATTCGGAAGTTGTTTCATTTAAGGATTTCATTTTTGTTCAACAAGGATTAATTAAAATTAAAAGCGACAAAGCCATTTCATGCAACAAATTTCAAATAAATGTTCTTTCAAACTCCCACAAAATATGAAGCAGCATACTTATTTTCAATATTATTCATTCATTCATTTTCTTTTCAGCTTAGTCCCTTTATTAATCTGGGGTCGCCACAGCGGAATGAACCGCCAACTTATCTAGCATATGTTTTACGCAGCGGATGCCCTTCCAGCTGCAACCCATCACTGGGAAACATCAATACACACTCATTCACACTCATACACTACGGACAATTTAGCTTACCCAATTCACCTATAGCGCATGTCTTTGGACTTGTGGGGGAGACCGGAGCACGCGGAGGAAACCCACGCCAACACGGGGAGAACATGCAAACTCCACACAGAAATGCCAACTGACCCAGCCAAGGCTCAAACCAGCAACCTTCTTGCTGTGAGGCGATCGTGCTACCCACTGCGCCACCGTGACGCCTATTTTCAATATTAATAATAAGAAATGTTAGTATCAATAAGTATCACATCAGCATAAACTGTTCCCCAGCGGGAGGGGAACTACAATGCTATGTGGAAACTTCCACTATGGGGATTTCGTCAGAAAGCCAATCATTCTGAAGAGTAATTAAACGGGCCAATGAAATGCCAATGAGTTGGCGGTGTCAGCGTGCACAGCTGGCAGCAATCATAATCAGCTTGTGAATAAGAATGCCGGCTGTGCCACACAACCACACCTTTTCGCTTTCAGAAGCCTCATGTGCAGTCTGAAAGAGACGTTTTGCTGTCATCCTCCGACTTTGTTGGAGAGAGAGTGAGAGAAAGCTGCCGTCTTCTGAGAGGCTGATTTCTCCCGGTTCCAACAACGCGAGCAGCGGTGGTCGAGCTGGGTTTCTCCTGTCCCTGGGCGTTTCGCTGGACCGGTACTTCAAGAGCGGTGCGTATAAATTTAAGCAAATTTCCTAAAAGAGCAACACGGTCGGGCAGCGCGTCTTTTTAAAGACGTCGCTCCGACCGTGCGTTTCTGGATGCGGTGGTTTCCTGTCCAAGGATGATGGGCACGAGCACTGTATTGCATGTCTGGGGGACCAGCATGTTAATGCGGTGCTCGCGGGCAGCGCATGCCATCACTGCGATGGCATGTCTGTTGCGCAGCTAAGATCGCGGTTCGCTCTTGCAAAAGGGCGAACCACCCCTGTTGTCCCCCGCAAGTAGCGGTTGGCACTCGGGCAGATCTGAGGGTCACAGTGGGGGTCAATCCGCCGCCCTCGGGCTTGCGGACCTCCCATTCCTCAGCGCGCTCCATCCAAGCTTCGAGTGAGAGAAGCGCACCATCCTTCGGGAGGGTCGCCCTCTCACTCGATGACACCAAGGACCAGATGTCCATCGCTGCATCGGAGGGTGGGCTGTCATTTTCCGATGACAATTCGGACCCGCTTCCTCCCTCAAGGGTGGTAAGCGAGGCTCCGGATATGGCATCTGATATGATGGCCGTGCTAACCCGGGCTGCTTCGGCGACGAGGCTGGAGATGGCTTGTCCCCCAGCTTCGCCGCCGGACCGATTAGACGGGTGTTACGTGAAGGATAAGAAGGGGAAACCCTCTAAGCCTCCCGTCCCCTTCTTCCCGGAGGTGCACAGTAAGTTCACGCAGCGCTGAGGGCACCTTTTTCTGCCCGGTCTGCGTGCGCTCCGCCCTCACCTTCCTCGATGACGGAGCAGCCAGGGGGTATGAGGCAAAACCCCAGGTCGAGTGTGCTAGCGCGGTCAATCTTGCCCGCGTGGTGCCCCTTCCTGGCGTGGTTAGCCTCGGCTCCCGTCCAAAGCGTGTAGGTTGTCTGTGTCCCTCAGGGCCAGAGCCTACACTGCTGCGGGCCAGGCTGCTTCCGTTTTGCTTGCTATGGCTAGTGCAAGCGCTGGCCCAGCGGCACGAGGAAGGTTCCGACCCAGGCTTAATGCACTACGCACTGCAACCGACTTTGCTCTAAAAACACCAGGTCGGCTGCGAGTGCCCTGGGAAGGACGATGACCACACTAGTGGTCCAGGAACGCCACCTCTGGCTAAACCTGGCAGATATGCGTGTCGTTGACAAAGTTCGCTTTCTTAACACACCCATATACCAGGCTGGCCTGTTCGGCGACACCGGGGTGAGTTCACCCAGGAATTCACTTCGGTGAAAGAGTAGTCAAGTGCGATTGGCGGGCTCAAAAACCGCTCTCCCCGTCGATTCGTGCACTTTGGCTGCTTCTCGCCGAGGGCGCTCGTCTGTGGCTCCAAAATCTGCTCCGCCGCCCTGTCCGTTCAACTGGTTAAGCGGCAGCGTTGAGCACCTCACAGACGATCATCGCCCCCCGCCTCAGGGCGCCGCTAAGTCCAGTACGGACCGCGAAGCGTCCCTGAGACGGGCCACTCGGAGAAAAGGATGTTTGCTCTTTCCTTGGCGGAGGGCCAGGGACACCCATATCATTAACAAAAAGGCCGTATGGCTACTAAATTTTTTAAGAGCAATTTTTTCCTCTCTCCGGGTGTGATAGCCCAAACACTGCCAGTATGGGACGCTATGCCTTCCAGCTCGCAGGATCGGTGCTCTTCGCCACAGGCTCTGTGAGTGCCAGAGGACGGGCTCCTTTCTCTCGCACTCCTAGCCGCCCTGCGGGCTCTTGGGACGAAGTTAAGATTAAACCTCTTTACTTCCGCTCTTCCTTGGGACGCATGCCTCCCGGGGTGAGCTCTCCCATCCCGTGCTGCCCCACCGCTGGTGCGTCAGTGATTGCACCGATGATGTCACTCGCGTGGGCTCTGCCAGCCTGGTTAGCGCTGCCCAGCCCGTCGCGATGGCTCATTTGGACAATCAGACTCGGCTATGCGATTCAGTTCGCTAAACGGTCCCCCAAGTTCACGGGCGTGTATTACACCAGGTGTCAGCCCTGTGTCCGCCCCTCTCTTGTGCGAGGAGATTGCTGTCCTCCTGGCGAAGGATGCAATCAAGCCGGTCCCTCCAGCCGAGATGAGGTATGGGCTTTTTAGTCTGTACTTCATCGTACCCTAAAAGAGCAGTGGGTTATGACCAATCCTAGCCGGCTCGCGGGCATCTGCATACTCCATTATCTCGATGACTGGCTTTTTGGCTCACTCGCGGGATCAATTGATTATGTACAGGGACTGGGTGCTCCGGCACCTCGACCTGTTGGGGTTTCGGGTCAACCGAGAAAGGAGTAGGCTCGCCCCTGTGCAGAGCATCTTTTTTCTCGGGTTGGAGCTGGACTTGATCACCATGACGGCGCGCCTCCCTCGAGAGCGCGCTGGGCTGATGCTGACCTGTCTGAGAGAGTTCGACAGGAAAACTGTGGTCCCACTGATATCATTTCAGAGGCTCCTGGGGCATATGGCATCCATGGCCGCTTCACGCCGCTCGGGCTGTTCCATATGAGACCGCTTCAGCATTGGCTTCCCGATCAGGTCCCTAGACGCGCATGGCACGCGGGCACGCACCGGGTGACTGTCACTCCGCTGTGTCGCCGTGCCCTCAGCCTCTGGATGGACCCTGCGTTTCTACAGGCCTGTGTGCCTCTAGAACAAGTGTCCAGGCATGTCGTCGTTTCGACGGATGCTTCCAGTACGCGCTGGGGGGCCGTGTGTTGCGGGCATGCAGCTGCGGGTCCGTGGAAGGAACCCGGTTGCATTGGCATATTAATTGCCTGGAGCTGTTGGCAGTGTATCTCGCGCTGCACTGTTTTTACCGGTGTCAGAGGGGAAACACGTGCTGGTCAGGACGGACAGCACGGCAACGATGGCGTATATCAACCGCACAGGGGGTATCCGCTCTCGCCGCATGTTTCAGCTCGCTCGCCGTCTGCTCCTCCGGAGTCATTCGTGGCGGAATCGCTGCGTGCCATTTTTTCCCCCGGCGAACTCAACTGTGCAGCCGATGCGCTCTCACGGCAGTTCACGCTCGGGAAAACTGAGACTCAGTTCCCAGAGGCGCGAGACGCTGGTTAATTAAATCAATCCTGTCCCCCTCTCATACCCACTTGGAGATCTCTCTTAGGAGAGGTCTGCTCGATCCACTCGACTCAGTATCTTTAAGTTTTCTGTCCAGGTAGACAGCTCTGCTGGTCGCGTTGGCATCGGTTAAGAGGGTCGGGTATCTGGAGGCATTTTCGGTCAGCGAAGTGTGCCAGCAATTCGGGCCGGCCCACTCTCACGTTTTCCTGAGACCCCGGCCCACCTAGGTGCCCAAGGTTCCTACAGCGCTTCTTTAGACTATGTAGTGAACCTGCAAGCGCTGCCCACGGAGGAGGCAGACCCAGCCCCTTTCTTTGCTGTGTCCTGTTCGCGCTCGGCGCTTGTGACCGCATTAGAGCTTACGACTCTAAGCAGCTCCTTTCTGTTATGATTGGCAGATGGGAAGTGCCGTATCCATTCTGAGGTTGGCCCACTGGATAGTGGATGCCATCTCCCTCGCTTTTCTATGCCAGGGTGAGCCGCGTACCCCGGGAGTGAGAGCGCGCTCGACTAAGAGTATCGCCTTCTCTTGAGCGTAAGCACGCGGCGCCTCTCTAACAGACATCTGTAGAGCTGCGGGCTGGGCGACACCTAATACATTCGTAAAAATTCTATAATCTTTGAGTGGGGTGATTTTCCTCACGTGTGCTGGATACGCCAGTGAATGAGGAAATTCAGTACGGTGTTGAAACACGCTTGCTGCGCCTTTCTCTCTAACACAGAGATTCGTGCGCTTATTCACTCTGTTCAGTTGAGTTCCCCATTTGGCGAACCCTACAGAGTTCCTCCGAGGCCCCCCAGCATCTGACTCAGCGGAGGAGTCAGGTGCCTGGCCCATTACGTAGTTGGTATGCCCACTTGGTCAGCCCGCGTTCTGGATATAGGTGCCTGCTATGCGCGATCCCCACTGGCGATCCCCTATGCTTCACTCAGCCACGGTGTAGTTCCTCCTCTTAGGCGGGCCCGTGTCTTCCCTCCCCGCTAACCATCCTTCATATGTGTTCTCCCCCTTTTCAGGGTTAGTCCATATGTCTTCCTGCCACCAGGTCTCCCCATTGGGCAGCAGGTGGCCTCCGCAGCGTCCTCCCTATTGGGACTGCACGCTTCCCAACGTACTGTCGTAATTTAAAATTCCTAGTATCTTAACTAGGTGTATTTTTTACGACTCCCCAAAAAATATAAATAAGCCTTTACGTGCTTCACAGCTAAGTAAGGTAAGTTAGGGCCAGGGGACACGTTGGTGGGCTGCGTCTTTGGTGATGATGGTGCGCTCACGCCGGAGCCTGGCAAACCTCTCACCAGCGACGTGGTAAGGTTCAATCACTGTGGCGTTTTCCATAGATTTCCCCATAGTGGAAGTTTCCACATAGCATTGTAGTTCCCCTCCCGCTGGGGAACGTAACGGTTACTAAAGTAACCCTCGTTCCCCGAGGGGGGGAACGGAAATGCTATGTTCCTTCGCCACAGGGATTGCGCCTTAGCTGACAGCTGTAGTTCGGCTTCTTCAGCTAGAAAAGGTGTGGTTGTGTGGCACAGCCGGCATTCTTATTCACAAGCTGATTATGATTGCTGCCAGCTGTGCACGCTGACATCGCCAACTCATTGGCATTTCATTGGCCCGTTTAATTACTCTTCAGAATGATTGGCTTTCTGACGAAATCCCCATAGTGGAAGTTTCCACATAGCATTTCCGTTCCCCCCCTCGGGGAACGAGGGTTACTTTAGTAACCGTTACGTTTTGGATTGCATTTCTTAACTCCTAATGTCACTAGTTAACACACTCAATGCATTTTTTTTCAACACGTCCCATAATTTCTAAACCTCTACCAAATGGTTGATATGTCAGTTTGTAGTAAAAGCATCGAAATTAATATGAAAAATCAGAAAATATAAAGTGTAAGACCAATTTATTTAAAAAATATTCAAAATAAAACATTTTTGAATACTAAATCATCTTGATTTTTTTGAAGTACGCCCTAACGTATTTCAGATTCTCATTTAACATGTTTTCTTGTTTGTTTTTTTTACAATAAAACCAAAATCAAGTCTATTAGTGCAACAGGATTATGTTTGTTTGATTTTTTTTGTAAACCAACAATGCTGTGTAGTGTAAACCATTATTTAAAACAGTCATTATTTAAGACAGTCAAAATATGATCAACCATTTGGTAAAGCAGGCAGTTAAAGGGTTAAAGCGAGTAAACCCATTGCCTTAAAAGCAAAAGGTTGACTTAAAAATAAAGTAAACCCACTGTAACTTGGACCTGTTAAGTTGACAATTTTTATAATTAATCCAATTGTACTCACTTTTTAAAATCAAGTCAACTAATCGCTTTTTTACAGTGTATCTGAACGCTTTCTGAGGGTGTAAGGGAATGAGGCTGTAATTTGGAGTAATGATAGATAATTCAGCTTTGCCGTGTCACAAATAAATGACATTTTAAAACATGTGACATCTATTTTATATTGTTATAATATTTCACAATGTTATATTTTTTAATAAAATCAATCCAGTCTTGGTGAGCAGCAGAGACTTGTTTTAAAAGCATCAAAAAATCTTTCTAAGCCCTTTTGAATGATAATGTTCTTGCTAATAGTTTTAAAGCTCTAGCAAAAACACAAAGGCAAATATATATGTATACACTAATCTTTAATGCCATGCTGTTTAACGCTGAGACAATGTACAATGTGCAAAACAGTCCAGGAAAAAAACTTTTTATTGGAACGGGAGGTTTACAGGACAGAAAGATGTTTGGCAGAGAAATCTGAAGACATATATATGAGAAAAAAAAACATAAAACATCTTAAGCCTCGGACTCAAACATCTTCTTCCTGCCGTCCATACCAGCCTTATCCTCAATGTTCTTACGCCAGTCGCCGACCTGTTCTACAGACTGTGGAGAGAGAGAAAAAAACATCACATGTGAGTACAGAGCACTGACAAGATGAATTAAGGACCAAATAGAGTCAACTTGGGGAGAAAGGGCCCTGTTTACACCTGATATTAAAGGGATAGTTCACCCAAATCTGAAACATCTGTCATCATTTACTCACCATTGACTTGTTCAAAATCAGTTTGAGATTTTTTGGTTCAGTTGAACACTAAAGAAGTTATATTGAAGAATGTTGGAAACTGGTAAACAATGACTTCAATAGTAGAAAAAACAAATACTATTGAAGTCAATGATCATCATCTTTCAAAAAGACTTCCAAAAAACTCAAACTGGTTTTCAACAAGTCAAGGGTGAGTAAATGATGACAGAATTTTCAGTTTTGGGTGAACTTCTTGTTGCCAATCCGATGACAAGTAGATGAGAGAGACGTTATTTACACTTTCGTTGTAACTTTTGTCTATATTCAATCCCTTCTTTGAGGGGAAGGTCTATGGGCAGGTGTATCCATGGGCTTTCGATCCAATAATGTGAAATAAGCTCACGCAGTTTACATATGAACGTAAGGGGAAAAAAGTAGAAAGATAGATGGATATATAGTCACTTCTGCTCTGATAGCTACAAAACTATGCCAAAGGCTGAGGGTTTCTCTCAAAATCAGGACTGCATTATCCACATTTTGTTTTCATTCTTTTGTGTCTTGTTTTGTATGTCAGCCTTCAAACCAAACAACATTTCAGACAGCAAATTGTAAATCTCATACGGCTAGTGTGCTCCAACATCGCCACACACCAAAATGGTCTTTAGTGGCTGTTCGAACACATTTCAAAAATGTGTTTGTGACTCTTGGAAGTGGTTGAAAGTGAACTGGATCAGAACTTTTTTGATGTCATTAAAGGGTTACTCCACCCAAAATCATTATAACTGTCGTTCTAATCCACTGACACCTTTGTTCACAACAAAAAGTTTTTGAAAATGAAAAGACATTTTCAATGAAATCCGAGAGCTGAGAGACAGCAACAGCCCAGAGATATTCAAAGTTTATAAAAGAAACCAAAAATATTGCCAAAAACAGTAATCGGAATTATGCAATACTCCAAGAACATAAAAGATATACAGTAAAACCAAAGTAAAAACGACTTTGTTCGTCAATGTCTTCTCTTTCTTGTCAATCGATAGGGACCATTGCTGTCTATAGAGCAGGGGTGCCCAAACATTTTCATATAAAGGGCCAAAAACCAAATATCATTGAGAGCCGTGGGCCGAAGGTAAATATACCAAACTGTATTACATTGAAGTTGCCATGGGTAATTTTCTAATTTATTTCATAATATTTAAAAATAAATAGAAAACATTACTTTAAATCCTATTAACTAATGCAGTATAACTTTTAAAACATTTAAAATGATAACTTATTGCAATAAAAACATAAACAGTCACATTTATAACACAGTGGAGTTCAATGCTGAATACACTAGTCAAGCAGAATCTGCCTTTGCCTTGATTTGCTGACCAAAGTCTGTTGGTGACAGTATGTACATTTACACTAAATCTCATTCATTTAATAAAAATTTTTACTTCAGTTAGCTTCAGTTACATTAGATTTGAAATGACAATCTCTAAACCATCCCCATCATTCTTCCTCTCTTCTCAGATGGGATGGCGGGCCAAATCAAAGGTTACCATTGGCCAACTTTGGCCCGTAGGCCCTAGTTTGGGCATCTCTGCTATAGAGGATGAGTGAGCTCTCAGGTTTCATCTAATATCTTAATTTGTTTTCTGAACATAAACTGAGATGAGCTCTCAGAGGATTAAAAAGACATTGGGGTGAGTAATTAATTAGAGAATTTTCATTTTTAGGTGAATTAACCTTTTAAGCATTAAGAGTTTAGCCCTGTTTGCTTATGGACAGATCAAAAATGCATCTTGATGCCAAGTGTAAATAGGGCCAAGAAACATTTAAGACATCTCACCTCCTCTTTGACCTCCTTCTTGACTTGTTTGAGGTTGGCCCTCAGATCCATGGAGACCTTGTGTTTGGAGCCCAGCAGAGCCTGAAGCATAGCGTCAGCAGACATGCGCACTTTCTTCAGTGCAGGCTTCTTGAACTTGCCCTTCAGGTCGATCACCTTGATCTTCAGATCCTCAATCTAGAGACACATTCAACTGTCAAAATGGAGCTCAGAGATATTAATTTATAATAATTCATTGCTGAAAAAAACGGTTCTTTACCTCCTTATCTGCCTTGGCAACCTTGGCCTCCATGTCATATCTCTCCTCATCAACGTTGTCAATCTGTTGGTGCAGCTTCTTGCACAAGTCCTGGAAGTGCAACACAAAACCCATTAGACCTTGAGTTGTGTATTGTTTCTAATAATTCAATTGACCAGAGTGAATTATTCAGCTTATACTTTGGTTAGCACACCAAAACACACTGTTTAGATGTTGTGTTTCAAGACCATTGTCAGGTTTTTGTCCTCAAACTGCTCCTGTGAGTAGTACTATTTTCTTTCGCATCTAATCCAAAGACTTTTTGTTTTGTTTTGTTTTGTTTTGTATTATTATTATTAACTTAAATTATGAAATGATATGATTGCATGCCTACCTGCAGCTCTTGCACAGATCCAGGCAGATTGAGAGCAGGGCAGTTTTCACTCATGTGAGACTCTTTATCAGTTACATGCTGCTTGGCTTCGGCATCCAGCAGATTGAAGGCAATGGAGAGCACCAGGCTCTGAGGACGCACAAAACACAACAAACAATTAGTATATTTGGCTGTATTGTACATTAAAAATGCATGATTTGTATAAAATACAGTAAAACTGTCTTACCTTCAAATGATGCCTACGGCTGGAGGTCATCTTTTTTCTGTTCATGAACATGAGTTCACAAATGAAGCTCTGTACTTACACACTTATACACTCATGCTGGGTTGCACCAATAAGGATTAAACTAAGCGAAGTTTAGAGGTAATCAAGGATTTGGTGATGTGGGCTTTATTTTAAATTGAGTTGTATTGCTCTGTTTAATTTTAAATGTGGATAAATCAGATAATAAATCTGCAATTAAAACATTAACATTTGATTTTGATTCATTAAAGTTAAACTAAAACTACACTGAAAAAAATGTTGGGTTCCACACAATTCCTTCATGTTGTCCCAACACAAACCAGTTAAGCTAATTGTTTTTACAAATTTAAGTGGATTGAACATAAACAATTAAGTTGTCCCCTTCAAACCTTCAAGAACTGTGATGTTCAAGTTGTTTGAACAAGCAGCAAAAACCTTTTTTTGAGTGAATGTTGGGTCAATTATGGACAAATCCAACTGTTGGGTTAAAAAAGTGTCATTTAAATTTAATTGAAAAAATAACACAATGGTTGGCTTTGTTTATATTTGATCCAATGTTGGGTTAATACAACCCACCAGTTTTTTTAGAGTGTGCGGTAAATTACAATTTAGTCTTAATTCACTCATTTCATCTTATGTTTGAGTAAAACCAAAGGCATCATGCGAGTAATGGACATTAAAATAAATAATAAATTCATCATTAAGAGCTATCAGAGTATTAGCACTAATATTAACATTTAATTTATGCTGCTGAGAGTGAATTAATGATTCCAGCATATTAGAACCTCAAACTTTATATGCCAAGAAAAATATATATGTAAATTAATAAAGCATTATGGGACAATAATCATGGAAAAGTGGACCAATACCATGAGAATCAAAAAGTAAAAATATCTCTGGCATGAGCTAATGGTGTACTCCAAAAAAGTGCTGCCATTTTGAGTATCCTTACACTGTACAAAGCGATTAGTTGACTTCACTTAAATGAGTAAGTAAACCCATTGCTTTTAAAGTGGTTAGTTGGCTTTGCTTAAATATGAGAGTAAACATGTCACTTTAAAATTATTAAGTAAATGAACAATGTGCAAACACTGTAAAAACATGCTGGGTTCCAAACAATCGATTTGTGTTTGGACAACATGAAGGAATTAAGTTAACTTATGAGTGTTTACAAATTTAAGTGGATTAAACATAAAACAATTAAGTTATCCCAAAAAACTCAAAAATTGTGATGTTTGGACTCATTTTAAATAGGTAGTCTGAACAAACAGCAAACATAATTTTTTGAGTGGACTAATAAAAATTAAGTTGACTTAACAGTTCCAAGTTACAATGGTTTTCCTCATGTTTTAACCCTCTGGGGCCTGAGGTGATTTTGGGGCCCCTAAGATGTTTTGACATGCCCTGACATTTGTGCTTATTTCAGCTACTTATTGCATAGTATTGGCCAACATGTATTTTTTTTGTATTCATACAAACTGTGCTACAATAATATGTGAGAAATATCGATGTACATGGTTGCGTTTAAAAAAAATAAATACATAAAATTATGCGTGGTTAGTCGGTTTTGGAGAAAAAAAATGTAGCTCAAATAAGGTCCAAAAAACCACACTGAATGGGCCTGAACAAGACTTTTGCGTAACTAAAGTCTTGTAGGCTAGATAATTTACTTCACAATTATGTGGAAATGATTCTTTTCTCTTATTCAAAGAAAACATTATAATGATTTACATTTTGTAAAGTCTATTTTGGGTCAGCATACTGTATGCGTGGGAGTGACAATGCTCATGAATAATTCACACCTGGAGAGACAAAAGACACTCCCCCACTGGCTAATGTTCACCCATCAAGGGCATTGTAAAGCAATGTCCAGCTGCAAAAGCTAGCCCAAACTAAATGCTTGTTGTATTACTTGCTGTATTATGACCATGTAAACACTATGGGTAAACAACGTATGTGCACTTATACAGCATGCACAAAAAAATATATTTGAAATAGTATAAAACGTGTTTGCAAAACTGTTGTAAAAAAAAAATAGTAAAGTAAATAATCAACTTTTACGGTTTAAACCTCCTCAATAACAAGTTACATCTGATGGAGCAGCAAGATTATAGTTATCCCAGATTTATTGTGAAATTAAATCAGAGATTAAACTGCCGGTTTATATTCTTATATATTTATTTTATTTTATATATTTATATACTTATTTTTAAACAAAATGTAAAGTTTGGTGTAAAAAAATTTTTTTTTGAAGTAGGTTTAATCCTTGTTGGTGCAATTCTATAATTTTTTTCTATTCAAAACAAACATCATCAAACAAACTAATAAAAAAAACACATTACTAAACATCTGAATACTTACTCTGACATCTTGGCGGTTCAGTGCGTTTTCACCCTGAAATGGACAGAAATCAGTCTTTAGACATCTAGAACTCTCAAGGCAGTTGAGTAAATTCAGAACAAGCACTTTCACATCGTTTTAAACAGAAGTGGTAATAAATTAAACGAGGGACGCCTTCAGGGAGTCTAAGTTTAGCTTAAAAGTTTGAGACGTTCATCTGACACTTGACTTTTCAAGTACCAGTCCAGAGGTCATTAAACATGATACCAGAGTTCAGCCGCTCTATTCAGAGGCCATTACACACATTCAATTAAAGAACTGAGGATTTCAGAATTATAGTGTTATGTTGAAATATATATACACTTGCCTATTTGTCAATTTAAGGTTGCAATCATTAGGATATTTGATCATTTTTGAAGACGATTAGATAAGTAAATAGAGCATTTTGAAGTTGAATATTTAAATTAATATTATTTTTCAGCTTGAAAAAAACATTTACATAGTGTGCTTTCTTAATAGAATGAAATTTTTATATATTTAATATTAATATAATTTTCAGGCGGTTCATTCCGCTGTGGCGACCCCAGATTAATAAAGGGACTAAGCCGAAAAGAAAATGAATGAATGAATATAATTTTCATTTTCATGAAACAAAGCTAAGTGCGGTTAAAATATATATATAATTTCCTTTCAATGCATTCATTAAAATTCATATAAACTGTTAAAAAAATACACAAAACTTGGATTCATTCATATAAACCGCAAAACATATATATTATTAACATATTCTATCTTCTCATGAATATTAATAAACAATGTTGCAGCACAACAATATCAATTAGAAATGATTTCAATATATATTTTCAGTTTCAGTAAATACAATTTAATTAAATAATAGTTAAGATTTTTATATCTTTTTTTCTCAATAAAGACTTTATCAGGTTATTAATAACTTTTTAAAAGCTCTTTCAACTCATGAATATTAATGAACGGCATATATGAACACATATTGAATGAAACTGTCAAATCAATTGGAACAGATTTTAAATAATTTGAATATTTAAATGCGTTTATCTTTTTAAGATGCAATGTTTACGTGTGCTGCAGTTCCTCTCTGATGCATAACAATTAGAGCAACTAGAACAGAATATTTATGAAACTGTTTCCATTTCAATTAACAGACACAAAATAAACAAAGTACTTTCTAAAAATATATAAATCGTTAGTGAAAATGTAAAATATCAATTAGCTTAAAAGCATACTTAACATATATTATCTGCTCATGAATATTAATGAAAAAATATGTCTGAACACATAGTGGATGCACAAAAAAAAAAAACTGTAGATAGCACAAGCTGTAGCATCTGTGTTTACACCCATAGACGTGTCTTTACACACAGATCTAGAGAGAGTTGTGGATAGAAGCTCACCTATGAGAGAAGAAGAGGGCAGGACACACGTGGAAGAAGAACTGGAAAGACTGGTGAGCCCCAGAGAGAGAAAAATTAAATAGGATATATATGTTGTGCTCTGATGGCTCAGCAGATCTCAGGAGTCCTCTTTATGGAAGTGGATTCCAGTCCAGACCAATAGGCCGTTGAGCTCCTGAAATATCCTGAGTCCTTCCTCGGCAAGACTCATAAATTTCCCTTCCTTCAAGACGTATATGTGTGCGCTGAAAATGTAGCAAAGCTTTACACACCAAGATACACATTAGATCAAACAAAGCAGAGGGATAAAGAGCAAATAGTACTTACCATAGAGCATTTCTTCTTCCAGATGTTATGTGGGAAAAAGAAGTTCATTTCATTTAAATGAATTTATTGAATCCATTGTTTTAATCTATTAATTCAACCATATGTAAATGATGTATATGACTATATTATTATAGTCTTATTATAAGCTTTTTTGTATTTATGATGTTTGTGTGTATATATATGCACTGATTTCAGGTGTTGTTTATTAATTGTTAATGTTTATTATCTATTTTGTAAGGTGACCTTGCTTGGATGTCTATGGCATTAAATTAAACAAATTAAATTAAATTAAATCAAATTAAATTTGAATTAAATTATATTAAATAAAAACTGAATTAAATTAAATTTATTTAATTATATTTTAATTAAAATAAATTAAATTTGAATTAAATTAAATTTGAATTAAAATTAAATTAAATTAAATTTGAATTAAAAACATTTAATTAAATTAAATTAAACTTGAATTAAATTAAATTAAATTAAATTTTAATTTTAATTAATTAAATCCATCATTTAAAATGATCAATTACATTATACAAAAATGTAATTACATTTTTAATCAATTATTTATTTAAATGTATTAATTCAGTGACATTTAAATTAGACAAATTACAAAAAACAAAAAACAAAAAAGTAATTAATAACAAAAAATAACAAAAAAATTATTAATTAATTAATAACAAAAAAAACATGAAAATTGATTGGACTTAGAACCCCCAACAAATGTAATTAATCAATAAAAAAAAACGAAAAGGGATTTTCCTCAAAAGCATTCATTTAATGGTAGTGGCTCTTTGATGACACACAGTTCTTTTTCAGGATGTACATGCTGCATGAAACAAATGCTTATCTGAGGCACTGAAAGCAGAGAAGACAAAACTATTGCAAAATAAAAAAAAGATCAGTGAATGCGCAGCTCTGTTGAATTCCTACAACAACTAATTAAAGAAATGTCCAGGAATTTAGGCCGCCTCGCCCTCAAACATCTTCTTTCTGCCACCCATACCGGACTTGTCCTCAATGTTTTTACGCCAGTCACCGACATCTGCACCCTGTATTATGAGAAAGGGATTGAGTGTGAAGAAATAGTCAAGCACAAACAAACATTTAAACATGGGTCAAACACAAAACCTGAATTTTTGGTGTCCACATCAAAAAATGAAATGTACAAAGTGATCTGAAAGTGTATTATTAAGCGTCTATTCAAATGTTAACAATGAATGTGTGTTATGAATTTTTTCCCTTATACTGGTTACCACCAGGGTGTGAATTATACATTGACGAATGGGGGGGGGGTGGGGGTTGAAGTTTTTCGTGTTTTGAGGGATATTTAGTGTATTCTGGCCTACAGTAACGTCTGATTAGCTATTTCAGAGTTTACTTTAGGTTAAACTATAAAAACTCTAGTGTCTCTAGTGTCTAATTTGACTTTACTTTTAGGTTATATCTAGATACAAACAGCTATTTTACTAGAAAAGTGTCTTTTTAACACTGCCGATGTCTATCGTTGGTGTACATCTACCGGTTTCAGTCCGTTGAATTAGTATTTTTCTCACATAGGCTGATTGACGCCATTATGCATTCAGAATGGTATGAACCGCTATAGGGGTGGTAAAGTGTAGATTTATATTATCTATTATTTTTATTATTAACATTATTATTTAAAATACAAATCAGAGAAAACTATTTCTCGCTATTAAATAGCTGACTCCCCCATACATCTTGTTTTGACATCCTTCAGGGGGGATCAAGAGTTAATTAGGGGGGTCAATCCCCCCAAACCCCCCTGTAATTCGCACCCTGGTTACCACACCTAACATCATTGTTGTATTTCAATATATTTTCTGTTGAACTACATTCTTACGCATCTCTCTTTTTTGTTTTGAGATTCCAGTTTTTATCCGTTTTAGTCTGTGAATTGATTTGAAATGAGTGGAATCATAGTGATCCTGTAATGTGATCAAGACCTACTGTATCTGGAACTACTTTATCTTTACGTTTATCTGAAAATAACCTTTGAATGGTCATCAGCCAATCAGAATTAAGCATTCAACAGCCCTGTAGTATGAAAAGGGTTAAATAATGTTCCTTTCTCATTCCGCGTAACATATTTTTGTAAAAACGAAACAAACAAGCCATTTATTATCATTATCATTTGATTATCTCTATTAATTATTATTCTGTGGTCATTTACCAAGGTTTAGATAAGTTAAAACTATAGGCAGCACAATATTTTACTGAATTTTCATCAGTTTTCGACATGTTAGATATACGCACTTCAGGGTTGCCAAGTCCACGGTTTTCTAGTAGATTTGGGCTAAACTACTTTAGGTTGTTTTCTATTTTGCTGATTAAAAAGGACTTTTTACAATATGTAAAATAAGTCTCCAATGTCCCTAGAGTGTGTATGTGAAGTTTCAGATCAAAATACGATACAAATAATGTTTTATAACTCTTTGATCCAGGCTTTGATCCAAATTGTGCCATTTTGGTGACTATTGCTTTAAATTCAAATGAGATTGTGCTCCCAGCCCTAATTCGAAAAGAGGGAGGAGCTACAATGCCTATGCATTAGCATAAAAGCAGATTTAAAATGGCTGCTTCTCACTCAGGGTTGTTTATGCTAATGAGGGAGAGATCGTCACTAGTGGGCGGGGCTTGTCAATGTCAATCAAAGTGTTTCTGCAGAATGTTTTTATGAAGTGTGATTATATATAAAAACACAACTGTGTTTAAACCCCTTATAAAAGTGATTTTTACATAATATATCCACTTTAAAGCTTTGACAGACTGCATCAATTATATTGTTGCATTGAAATATTTTACTCTACCAAATGTATATTTTATGAATGGTACCTGTGCTAGGATTATGACAGCAGAGTATGCTAAGCACACTTTCGTTTGGCGCAAGGGCTCTGGAGATGTGTGCAGCTGTTTTCATTTCTATGGTAACAGATTGGCCGGACTTTACAGGATTGTTGCTAAATTACAACTATAGCATTATATAATCTACAGAAGAAAGTCAATTGATATACAGAGAGAGAGAGATTACGTGTGTGCATGTAAATGACATGGGCATATCTAATAGCTCATAGTAACATGCGTTATCTACCTCCTCGCAAATATTTTTGAGCATATTTGCGAGTTGATTGATCAACATCTCTGCTCCCTGGTGAAGCACATGTCCTCATGATTACACAGAGTAATGAAATCTCCGGCAACTGTCAATGAGTTACTATGGTTACTACTAATGTTTGAGGGAAGCGCATTTAATTTGAACCATGGTCAAAACTGACTGAAATTACCTGTGCATTAAGTAAGAGATCAACAGATTGCTGTGCATTAAAGGATTTAAAATGAACAATGTGGAGGCGAAGAACCCCTCGATGCACAGCTGTGTGCATTTAAAATCCTTTAACGCATAGCAAGTCATTGATTATCCCACTTATTCCATGGTCATATGCTAAGTTATAGACAATTTCAAACTAGTTTTGTTCTTTGCAGCACAATATTTTGCAGCGCAATAATTATCATCAGATATGAAATGTAAAATCTCCTAGTCCCCGCACTGAATCAGCAGTGCAGGCAGAAAGACAGAGAGTGTGTGAGACAGAGATCAAGTGTGTAACTACATCTTTTGTCTACATTTGACCACTTTGGGTCAAAAGTTGAGGGAGAGTCTGTGGGTTGGTACTGGCTTTTTCTGATATAATATTGTGAACACTAGTGCAATTTTCATAATTTGCATTTACATATCTTATTTAAAGTACCAGAACAATTAAACATGCTTTATGAATAGGCAACTTTATGCATTGACTAATTATAGATAAATATTTGAGGATACTTGAAGCGCAAGGGCACTATTTGTAATGGCGCAGTACCCACTAGGCTATCAGTGCTGACAAAACAAAAGAACAGACAAAAGAAAACAAGTTGTTTCAAGAATAGTGGCAAAGTATAAAGATTTAAATTAGTATATTGGGGCTACACTGTGATCTTTTATCATCCTGATCCTTTCTTATTTTTCCCAAGTCTTTTTTGTAAACTGTTGTTACACTGAATGATAATTTAGTAGGTGTCTTCATTAAATCTGTTTGTTTTTATGTTTTTTTTTTTTTTTTTTATATAAATTTACAGTTGTTGTTTTTTTTTTTTTATAACAGTCTCTTATTTCACTCACCTCCTCTTTGGCCTCCTTCTTGACTTGTTTCAGGTTCGCTCTCAGATCCAGAGACACCTTGTGTTTGGAGCCCAGCAGAGCCTGAAGCATCTGATCGGCTGACAAACGCACTTTCTTCAGTGCAGGTTTCTTGAACTTGCCCTGCAGGTCAACCACCTTGATCTTCAGATCCTCAATCTAGAGACACATTCAACTGGAGTCAAGAACTGAACATCCTAATATACAGCTTGAACAGAAATCATCATCATCACAGTAAGTTTGAGCATATATATGTATATATATATATATATATATATATATATATATATATATATATATATACATGTTGTCAGAATTTACCTCTTTAGCTGCTTTGCCCACTTTAGAGTCCAAGTCATATCTCTCCTCATCAACCTTGTCGATTTGCTGGTGAAGTTTTTTGCACAGTTCCTAAACGATGATTTTACAAAGTTTAAACCTCTGTTTTCTTATCACCTTTTGATAAAAAAAATTTCAATAGTATGCAGTATAACCACTCAGCACATACATCACTGATACAACTGTACAATATATATATATACCAATTTCTGTTTAACGGAGAGAAGATTTTTTCTACACATTTCTAAATATAATACTTTTAAAACGGCTTTTATTCTAGCCGAAATAAAACAAATAAGATTTTCTCCAGAAGAAAAAATATTATCAGACATACTATGAAAATTTCCTTGCTTTGTTAAACATAGTTTGGGAAATATTTAAAAAAGAAAAAAAATGAAAAGGGGGTGTAATAATTCTGATTGCAACTGTATATATATGAGCAATATCACACGAGTAGCAGTGCGATGTGGCTGTATATCGGCACTGGGAGGCTACGAGTGAGATATTGCTCATTTATACAACAGTTCAACAGCATAATCGTGTATATAAAAAAGAAAATCAAACACTTTCTTCTGCCATACATTCACATCTGCAGCTGACGTCAGAACAGCAGAAGCCGTTACTGATTCACCAACGTCACTTTAGAGCTAGTATTTAAATGATTCTCTAGCGTAATACCTAAAGTGATGACAAAACAGGTGATTTTGCTGACATTTTAAGATTATAAGGCTGAACGGCAGTCTACAGTATTGCATTCATTTTCTTTTCGGCTTAGTCCCTTTATTAATCTGGGGTCGCCACAGTGGATTGAACAGCCAACTTATCCAGCATATGTTTTACGCAGCGGATGCCCTTCCAGCTGCAACCCATCACTGAGAAACATCCATACACTCCCATTCACACACATACACTACGGACAATTTAGCTTACCCAATTCACCTATACCGCATGTCTTTGGACTTGTGGGGGAAACCGGAGCACCCGGAGGAAACCTACGCCAACACGGGGAGAACATGCAAACTCCACACAGAAATGGCAACTGACCCAGCCGAGGCTTGAACCAGCGACCTTCTTGCTGTGAGGCGATCGTGCTACCCACTGCGCCACCGCGAGGCCCCATAATAATAATAATAATAATAATAATAATACTAATAAAAATAATACTACTAACAATAATAATAATAATAATAATAATAATAATAATAATACTACTACTACTACTACTACTACTACTACTACTACTAATAATAATAATACTACTACTAATAATAATAATAATAATAATAATACTAATAATAATAATACTACTACTACTACTACTACTACTAATAATAATAATAATAATAATAATAATACTAATAATAATAAAAATAATACTAATAATAATACTACTAATAATAATAATACTAATAATAATACTACTAATAATACTACTACTACTAATAATAATAATAATAATAATACTACTA